>JAVTVY010016176.1:26382-61039 GCA_036873755.1 Hanleya hanleyi | reverse complement strand
AGAACCCGCAAACACGGCATTAAATGCGTGGGTTACGGAATATATTTTGTTAAACAGGTATAGCATTTGTGTGTTGCGATTCACAAAGGCGACACGCTATGCAAATGTCCGATGCGCGTCGAGATTCCCTGGCTTAATCTATTGGCAGACGGCGACGAGAACGTCACGCGAACATTCGTTGCACGTCACGTTTGGAAATTTCATTCAAATGCGACTCACGGCAGACGTTCGCGTCGCACGTCGGGTTATGTAAGCCATTGCACATGTCTCCTGAGTATTATTTTCTGAACAGGACATCCGGCGTATAAAGTTGGACACACCGGTTCTCGTTAGATCACCAAAGTTAAGCAACGTTGAGCTCGGTCAATACTTTGATGGGTGACCGGGTGCTGTACTGGCTGGGCTGATCAGTGTCCAGGATAATAGGAACTGTGGGCAATCTCGTGTTCTGGCACATGTAGGCAACCGTCGTGATATGACTGAAAAAAATGTTGAAAACGACGTTAAATCCTACTCACTCAGCCCTACTCAATTTTGTTACAAATTTGAAAATTCTGCTTATTCTTTGTATATAAGTTCTCACTATCAAGCGAACACAACGTCTATTGTAGGCATTCTATTGTAGGTATGTAGGTAACTGTGGTAGCAGGAAGATAATACATTAGTAGTATGTAAAGCGGAAATTCTGTCGTATTGAGGCGAAGACTGATGACGTCACGTGGCGTGACGTAGCGATGATGTCACGGATGACGTCCCTTCCAGTGACATCACTTCCTGATCAAAGGTTACTTCCAGGCACAAGGTCAATTCGGCACAATGTTAAGAGTACGACATTTCTACACATTTTTTTTCCAGGCCAAATTATACTAAAAATTAAAGTATTCACGTCTTCTTTTAATATATGATTAACATATAAACAGACCATTTTAAGGGTTACCAATGGAGATTCTTTGTTCGCGAATATCTGCGAAATTTGGGCAACTTGTTTTCACATATGTAGTTGGTTTAGAAAGGCATAGTGTCATAAAGCAACAAGCAAAACCGCAAGTATTGAGGTACATAATGTGATCTGTTCATATCTGAAATATATATTACAAAAAGAATGTGAACATTTTTATTTTCAGCCTAATTTGGTACGAAAAGAGGGTACCGAAATGTCGTACGTTTCACATGTCGAGATGTCGCGTGCCGGAATGTCGCGTGCCGGAATGTCGCTTGCCGAAATGCCGCGTGGTGAAATGAAGCGTGCCGAAATTTCCTGACACCGTAAAGAACTCATTCCCAGTCATTGTTCGCCTGACATAGTTACGAGGTATACAGATATGCATGGCGAAGGAGTGCTTATCTAGTTACACACAGCAAGATAAATATTGAATCGAGTGTAGGACAAAACCCCCAGCGGACAAAACCCCCACAGACAAAACAGCCACGGACAACCTCCCCCCCCCATCACATATAATTTTCTATGCTACATCAGCAAGAAAACGAATAAAACATGACGAATGATAACATCCCAAGATAATGTTATTTCATATTTTATGATCTTTTATTACTTCCGTAGCCTGTTCTTTAATACGTGATTAATAATTTGAACAAAACAACGTAAATACAATCTAAAATGACATGCACCTCTCAAGGTAAGTTTTTATCTAATATCACAGAGACAAGATGTAGCACATTTAAAGCAGATCAAAGTTCGTAGAGTGAGATTTAAAATATACACTGAAAGCAAGTCCGTCAAATGCTTTATGTCATCGTCTTGCTTGTATTGGTTGTTACTGTTTATTAATAATTGTTTAGGTGTCACCGATCAATATTGTCTACTTTAAAGTGTCAGAAGATACTAGTATGCTTACGTAAAATATAATAATATAGCTGAAATACACAAAGAAAATGTCAAGAACAATTCCACGGTCATAGAGGATTAGGTTTTTTATAAATTATTAAATTCAAAATTGAACGGGCAGACAGCGAAAGACGCTCTCCATAAGATATTTATATTTCTCTTGGTGAAATATTTTATTATATTTAGGATTATATTAAGTGGAAATATTGCATACCTAATAACGACAAGTTCTCGATTAAAACACCTTGCAGTTTTTATTTCCTATATTTGACACTCTATGATGATATCCACCACTTGCCTCTCTGATCGGTGCTGCTGTCTTCCAAATGGTATAATATAGTGACTGAACCATGCGCCAACTTACCATTGCAGTAGGGATCCATATCCCGAATGTGTCTATCGTACAAAACCTGTCGACTATCAGGTAAAAGTTCGATATTCGCTGCAGAAGCAAAAGCTCTATCGCCGGCTTTAGAAGGTTTTGTGTCCACTAAAAGGAAGAAATAAATTCTCAGATTCACTTTCATGTCTTAGAGCGATTGGAAGTGGACATTCAACTCATCCCACCATCTTGAATATTCTACAATTATATGACTTTAAATTTGATCAACATATTGATATTGTGTTTTGTTGGGTACCTAATCATGTTGACATCAAAGGTAATACTGAAGCTGATAAAATGGCTAAGGCAGCCCTAGATGATGAGGTTGATCCTGTTGGAATCCAATACAGTGATTTCAGACCCTCTATCTGTGCTCATGTGAGAAAATTGTTCCAATCTTTGTGGGATGCTACGGATAATAACAAACTTCACGAGTTAAAAAAAACCCTGTAGGCTATACTCATCTGAACAGCCAGAAACGTTTCGATCAAGCCATGATTAGACGATGTAGAATCGGCCATACACGATTAACTCATGAGAATTTGCTGAAAAAAAGAGCCAGTCCCAAGGTGTATTTCATGCCACGAAGATCTCACGGTGAAACATATTCCTGTCCACTGAATAGATTTTAAGATTGTAAGAGATAAATTTTGTCGAGCAGCTACTTTGGAAGATCTTTTTAGTCGAATAAAAGAAGATTGTATTTTAGATTATTTGAGAGAGATCGGTATTTTAATGTATTTACATGTTTTCAATGCATTAGTTTACTGAGTTATTAACTTGAATACTTTGAATTTTATCTGATGGTCGCAATATAGCTGAAATATCGCTGAATATCAACCTTAATTCTCTCTCTCTCCCTGTGTCTATCGTATTCAAAGCTGTGGAAGATTGGTCTGCACTCGTCTTCGTTATGGTTTGTGGCTGACAGTCATCATTTCTGCTGTGCAGATGAAACACGATCGGGTGCGAGCGTATCACAGCGTATCATTTTTGCGATTTTACATTTAGTATGTTGCAGTATCTTTATTATTTGTATCGCAGCATTTGAATACACAATTGAAAACAAATTATTTCTAGGAAGTTCATACGTTATTTTAGTCGATGGAAATGGACCTGCCACGATTCATCAGAAATTTTGGTAAGGACTAGTTACGTTTACACATGCTAATATTCCAAAATATTTCAACAAGCTGTCATATTTTTGATATATTAAATAATATAATATATACGAACAATCTAAAACAGACGAATGCCCAATTTCAAACGTCCGTTAACACTTTTGATTTTGCGCGTTTAAGCAAAACATTGGGATTTTTTCTGTATAAAACATATATATGATAGTTCAATGGTCATCAATTGAAATCAATCCGGAAAACGCTACTCTTTCAAAAGCGTTGATTTTTTTCAGTTTATGACAGATTTAAATTATAGCCGACTTATAACCCAGTCCAAATATCCTGAATATTGTTTCTTCGTTAAAAGATGTAAAAGAATTTAAGATAACTGCTTTTGTAAAAATTGTGTTTTCTCATTTATAAATCCATAAAAGAAATTTCGCGTGTTTGATTTCCCTGATTACTGCGCGTATAAGGGACCGTGATTTGCATTGGCTTCAAATGGAATCATGTGTCTTTAGTATCACAAATTTCATGTAACACAGGTTGAATACCATCGTCCGGTTGCACATCGCCAGTTATGTACAGGGACCGTTTTAATGCATATTATTGCCGATACGGAGCTTTAAACAATCCCATACACCGGTGGCTTTATTCACCTGGAATGAATAAGTTTAAGTGACGTCGGCTGTCCAAAACTATACACAGGGTGCTCGACTATCGACATCTAAACTAAACATTTGCTGTAAATTTTAAAGTAAATTGTTGCAGATTTAGCGCAGCAAAGCTACCAGTAATTCACTGCAATGCACATTCACAGTAGTATATAAAACACGGTTAAACGCAAGTTGACCTACTTATTTGTTCTAATTTGTGGAGGTCACGTGGAGGAGAGGTCAAGTGCACTATAGTTCCGGCAGAATGACCAAAAAGCTACCTCCAACACAGGAGAGTTCCAATTGTTGCAGGGAATGTATTCTTCCGCGGTGATGCGGTCTGGTGGTGATGCGGTCGAGAAAAAGCTTCCGCGGAGAAAAAGTAGTCCCTAGACTTGAAATACGCTGCATGGTCCGATTGGGTCGAGTGAGGTATCAAAGTGAAGCATTCGTGAAGGGGCACCCAGTCATGGGTGGGTGCATGTAAAATATCTCCGGAAAAAAATGCGGAACACGGACTTTACCCCTACAATAGGGGAAAACCCCTATCAACTCTAGTCAAAAGGGTTAATATCGGTCCCCGGGCTTATTGGGACCTGCCTATCAAGTCAATGGGGTGGGTGCATGTAAAATTAGGATTTTTTCCCGAAACTATAAAAAGCGGAACTCGGACTTTACCCCTACAATAGGGGTCTGTATTATACAATATAAGGGAAAATGCCTGTATGGGGTATGGGATGGTCAATTTTTTTGTGGGCTTTACTATGGCTTGTGAGGTCTCGTTTTTCTCGTCTCGCCAAGAAAATGACAATGGGAAGGGTCCCGGAGCGAATCGGTGAAATTTTTGGGAAAAGTACCGGGTAGGCCTGTATATAGGCCTATAGGCTGGCTATATGGGGGTATAGGTTCAACCTGGGAAATTCACACACGTTCATTGTGATATGGGTTGCTTGGATTTGTTTTTCACGTCTCGTCATTTAGAACACGATGGGAAGGGTCTCGGAGCGCAACGGTGAAATTTTTGGAAAAGTACCATATAGCCCATATAGTCCCATACTGGCTATATGGGGGTATAGGTTCAACCTGGGAAATTCACATACGTTCATTGTGATATGGGCTGTTTGGATTTGTTTTTCACGTCTCGTCATTTAGAACACGATGGGAAGGGTCCCGGAGCGAAACTGTGAAATTTTTGGAAAAGTTCACCGAGGCCTGGGTAGGCCCATAGGCCTATACTGCATGGCTATGGGGGTATAGGCCCATACGGGGTGGACGTTTTGGGGTCTAGGTGAGCCCCTAATGATCCTATGATGTCGTATGAGGTCTTATTTTGAAGCTCTCGTGGAGGAGCATCCGACTGGACTAATGGTTCGTCCGTTTTCAATAGTCTGCGCATGCGCAGTCTGGCCGTAGTATAGAAAGCGGGCATTTTGGGGGGTATGTGGGTGTGTGTTTGGGGTAGAGATGGACCGCTATGGGTCCGAATGGGGGTTAGAGTCAGAATGGTGTGTTTTTAAGTGCAAGTCGCGTCAATCTGCGCATGCGCAGTTGGTTGTAGTAAGTAAAGTGGCCATTTTGGGGCAGTACAGGAAGGTATTTGGGGTCGAGATGGACCATCCTTGGTCCGAATGCGTCCTGGAAGGTGTCATCTTGTAGCTCTCGGGGTGTAGACCCCGATTTGAGGGCTGCCCACGTCACCTGTGACGTCATCGGTGACGTCATCAGTACGAGTAGTAGCGAAAGTGGGCATTTTAGGGCACTGAAGGATGATATTTGGGGTAGAGAGGGACCATCCTTGGTCCGAATGCGTCGTGGGAGGTGTCATCTTGTAGCTCTCGGGGTGTACAACCCCATTTGAGGGATGTTCCCGTTATCTGTGACGTCATCGGTGACGTCATCAGTACGAGTAGTAGCGAAAGTGGGCATTTTGGGGCAGTGAAGGAAGGTATTTGGGGTAGAGAGGGACCCTCCTTGGTCCGAATGTGTCGTGTGGGGTGTCATTTTGTAGCTCTCGGGGTGTAGACTCTGATTTGAGGAATGTTCACAGCATCTTTGACGTCTTTGGTGACGTCATCAGTACGAGTAGTAGCAAAAGTGGGCATTTTGGGGCAGTGAAGGAAGGTATTTGGGGTAGAGATGGACCATCGTCGGTCCGAATGCGTCGTGGGAGGTGTCATTGTCCTGTATTGTACCATATTTGTCCTGTATTATACAATATATGTTCTGTATTATACCAAATCTGTGCTGTATTATACAGTATCTGTCCTGTATTATACCAAATCTGTGCTGTATTATACCACAGGTTTCCTGTATTGTACCATATATGTCCTGTATTATACATTATATGTTCTGTATTATACAATCGGATAGCGGTTGTCGTGAATAACAACAAGTTCAGCAATGTTTATATAGTTTATTATCCCCAATGTTACATCATACCCAGGCTGGGGAGCCGCCCTGGGTATGTTTAGTATGTTAACAGCAAAACAAATTGAAATATCAAACACCATGTTTTATTATTTAACGCACCGTCACATTAGGTACAAGTGTTTACTGAGCTCAAGTCAACGATCAGCATGTAGACATAGAGAGTATGTGCGGCATGTTATGGTATTCATCAGTGCACGGGTGACGCATTCAACCGATGGCGGTGGTCGGTCAGCTTGGTAAGGAAAAACGTGACATTGGTTACCCTCTCTACCACCCATTGTATGTTGGGGCGTTGACGATGTGCCCATCTCAAGGGTTCCACGGTGTCCAGTATCTCCAGCATCGTCTCTAGTGACCTCCGGTTAATGATGGTGAACGGCTGATCAGACACATAGATATTATTGCCGGGATAATAATACCGTAACTGGTCCGTCTTTTTGTGACGTAAGATGTACCCGAAAGCGACATTCAATTTGAAGGCCGTAGTTTGATCTTTGAAGATGGCTTCCACGTAGCTGCGTAGACGGGTGCGGTTGGTCAGTGGGAAATTGTAAATATCTTGAATAGGGCCATGAGGGTGGAAACAGTGCCGTGTCATGGACCAATGGCGCCGATCGATGTCACTCACTGGATGGTTGTCCTGTAAGAGATCGCCCAGAAAATGTTCGATGTTGTCAGGCGTATGACTCGAAACCGTAACGCTGGGGTTCGGCTGGATATCCAGGCTCTTCTGAACTGTGGGTATAGGCGGGCTCTCCTTCATCGCATCACCAGTGGCGTTCGTCTCCCCGGGCTTATCTTCACTGGGTCTGACCTTCCGCGGCTTCTCTTCAGTAGGAGGTTGTCGCTCATGCCATGGTACCGGGGCATGAATCAAACGTTGGTGTCGCAGCAACTGACTGCGTCGTTTGAAGAGTTGACCACAATCCTCGCATGGACGCTTGGGTGGCCCAAGAATTGAACGTTCGTGGCGCAGTAAAGCATCTTCCCGATTAAATGACCGTGCGCAGGTTATACAAGTATACAGTCCATCGTTGTGGGCGGCCGTGTCGTGGCGACGTAAATTGTCTAGACGAGTAAACTGCTTCTGGCAGTTCTGCAAGTGAACATCTTGGTGGTTGACAGAGTGTCTGATGAAACGGTCAGGCCGCTTCCCTTTTATAGCACGCTAGCTGGTGATCTATTTTTAGCACACTCAGTTCAACTATCCCCAAGTCGAGGGCCGAGCCGTGACATCTTCGGTCACCTCCGTGTCTCTTCGGCCACCTCCGTAACTACCCGGCTGTTCCCGTGTAAACCCGGATGGATCTCCGTGTCTCTTCGGTGACCTCCGTGTTTACAATACCAATAGCTTCTTGTCCAATCAGAGGCCGCCATTTGGTGCTGCATCTGTCATATTCGTTCTTGTCCGTTAGATGTATCCTCGGCTACTCTTGTCCAATCAGAAGTCGACATTTCAGAAAGTTCCAGCTTCGGCCATGTTCGCTCTGAACCGTTTGTTCTAATCGTCATCGGGCAGGCCAGGATACCGTTGAGGCAACATATCCTCAGATAGTTGTTTGTGCATTCTGAGTATCTATCAGTGCATGGGTGAATACTTTCATCTGATGGGGGTGGTGGGTCAGTTTAACCACGAAGAACGTAACATTGGTGACCCTCTCCAGTATCCACTTGGTGTTGGGGCGCTGTTCATAGGCCCATTCCAAGGGATCCACAGTGTCCAGTTGGGCCAGCATCGTCTCTAGCGACGTCCGATTGGTGATTGTGAAAGGATGGTCGTACACTGGGTTGATGGCACTGGAATAGAAATAGCGCAATTCACCCGTCATCTTATGGCATAAGATGTACCCAAATGCTACATTTAATGTGAAGGACGTAGGTTGGTCATTGAAGATGGCTTCCACGTAGCTGCGTAGACGGGCGAGGTCGGTCAGTCGGAAATTGTACAAGTCCAATATAGGGCGATGACGGTGGAAACAGTGTCGGATCATGGACCAATGGCGTCGATACATCTCACTCACTGAATGATCTTCGGGTAAGAGATCGCTGGGAACATCCACTGCATCTTCCAGAAAATGTTCGTTGTTGTCAGGCGTATGACTGGGAACAGTAATGCTAGAGACCGGCTGGATATCTAGGCTCTTCTGAACTGTGGGTATAGGCGGGCTCTCCGTGATCGCATCACCAGTGGCATTCGTCTCCCCGGGTTCATGTTCAGTGAGTCGGTCCCTCCTGGGTGCCTCTTTAGTGGAAAGTTGTCCCTCATGCCGTGGTGACGGACCATGAATCAAACGCTCATGCCGTTTTAACTGACTGGGTCGTTTGAAGAGTTGACCACATTCTTCGCATGGACGCTTGGGTGGCCCATGAATTGAACGTTCATGGCGCTGTAAATGATCCGGGCGCTGAAACGACAGTGTGTACATATCGTACAGCTATACCGGGCGGTTCCGTCGTGCTTGGTAGCCTCATGGCGGCGCAAGTCGTGCAGACGAGTGAATGATTTCGAGCACGTAGTACAAGTGAACATCTTGGTGGTTGACAGAGTGTCTGATGAAACGGCCAGGCCGCTTCCCTTTTATAGCAAGCTAGCTGGTGATCTATTTTTAGCACAATCAGTTCAACTTGGACGTCAGCGACAAGAACCCGGATGTAGGCGCGGACGTCAGCGACAAGAACCCGGATGTAGGCACGGACGTCAAGAACCCGGAAGTTAGAGCGGGGGTGACCGGCCTATCGACCAATCAGAAGCCATCATTTCAGAAAGTTCAATCTTCGTTCAGTGTAAACTAAACGTCTTCGGGCAATCCATGATACTGAAGCTCGAAGCTCTTACTTCTCTCATTCAACACTGAGATCAATCTCCATCGGCTCTTCAATACACGGCGGCGAATCGACCTCCATGGGTTCTTCTATTCTCAGATGCATTCCGATGGAAACTGAAATATCCGGTCTCGAGAGTGGCGAGCGTGATCCGTGTATGACATTTCGGTGACGACTCAATTGACTGGGATGCTTAAAGGCTATATCACAATCCGCACATGTATGCATGGGTACTTCGTGGCGTGCACGTGTGTGACAACGCAAACTGTCCAGGCGATGAAAGCGCTTCGAGCAAGTTGTGCAAGAGAACATATCGGCTGTGGATCTGGAAATGATGAATGCTTTTTGATTGAAATTGTAGTTTAAGGGCCGCTTCCCATTCGGATTTCGCGGCCCATCAACTCAATGTTTTATTTGAATTTCGCGGTACATTACTTTGTTTATTGAATATCTTTTCCAGCGCTAAATATATAAATAAATAAATAAATAAATAAATAATAAATAACAATGAGAGATTAGTAGGAGATATAAATAGAAGTAAATAAGGATCGCTATATGTACAAGTTCGTAAGTCTCTTTTTGGTTTTTGGTTAAGTTATACTGGTAAATATGAGTTCACTGTAATCGCGTGTATGATTCCTTTGTCTTGGTACCCCGTTGTACGCACAAAGCCGTCCAGAAAAAACTGGGAGAACCATGGGCGTCTTCAGGATTTTTCGGATCGACTTCACTAACGACGCCCTTGGGAACAGGGTGGGTTCTTCCAGAAATCTGTGCCTGTAACAATTGCTTGGAGTGTGTATTGGGGCACAGGACGGCAGGTCTACGTCCTATATTGCGTGAAAGTCAAAGGATCATATTCTGTGTTAAGGCGTCAGTTTGGTGTCATCTATGGGGTAGCGTGTCGGTGCGGTTTAGGATGTGATGTTCTGTTTCTGGAGGTTTCTTGTTGTGCGGCGATGTTGGTATTCTTGTGATCGTCATCCGTCTTCTGTTTTTAGTCTTGTCCATTCCGCCTTTGATCTTCGGTGTGCCGTGAGGTGCTGTTTAATAATTTGTGTCGTCATCAGTGTTCTGTTTGATGTCTGGTCTTGTTTGTCTGTGTCGTCTTCATCGTGTTCATCTCCATTTCTGAAAGTATAAGATGAAACAGTGTGTAGTATTCATTTTTGTGAGTGACATTATCTGTGTGCGTGGTTGTTTCTTGGACGTGTGCTAATGATTTATGTCCTTGGTTGTTGAATTGGTAGCGGCCTTCAGGTTTTAGAGACGAATGTGGTTACCGGCCCACACGGAACATGGTATCTCCGGTGCCCACATTGCCTATTTTATTGCGAAAGATAGATTTTTGGCCAATATTGTCGTAGGGATGTTGATTTGGTCTTGGCCTCCGATTTTTGAGACTAATGTGGCAGCCGGCCCACACGGAACATGGTATCTCCGCTGCCCACATTGCTTATTTTATTGCGAAAGAGAGATTTTTGGCCAATATTGTCGCAGGGATGTTGATTGGTCTTGGCCTCCGATTTTTGAGACTAATGTGGCAACCGGCCCACACGGAATATGGTATCTCCGGTGCCCACATTGCCTAAATTTTATTCCAAAAGAGAAATTTTGGCCAATGCTGACATTGTTAGTTAGTGGTGCGCATGCACGGGGGTAGTGTTATATACTGGAATAATAGCCAGCAGTTTTGATAAAATCTATTAAGGACTTGAATACCTGTTTTCTAATGGGGGGCTTAGGGTTTAATATCGCTAGTAATGTTAAGGGAGTGTTGAATTTTTTTAATTCGTTTCTAAGTGTCTCGCGTTGTGGGTAGTGTTTAGGGTATTCAAGTAGGACATGTTCTATTGTTTCTTCTACATTGTTGCATGCGGTACAGAGTGGTGAGGTGTTTTTCAGAAGCACGGACAGATGTGATTTAAGTCCGGTTTTGCCTAGTCTTAATCTTGTGATGATGCGGTCATCACGCTTATTGTCTAACTGGAATCCTTGGATTTGTCTTTTCTCTCCATCAAGAATCTTATGTAACCATCGTCCACGTTCTTCTTCGTTCCATTCCTTTTGCCACTTGCTATCTATTTTGCGTCTAATGATAGTGTTGAGTTCTTTATATCCTAATCCTATTGGCACATCGTGTGTGGTTTTTGCAAGACTGTCTTTGGCAGTTTGGTCGGCTGCTTCGTTACCTCTGATGTTGACATGCGCGGGGACCCAAGCTAAAATGGCGTCTATACCCTCGTTGTGTATTTGTGTACAGATATATTCTATTTTGTGTATGAGATCAGGTCTACTGTCAGATATAGAATTTTCAATGGATGTGAGTCCACTAAGGGAATCGCTGAGTATCACAGCACGGATTGGTTTGTGCTCGATGATCCATTCGAGAGCCTTAATTATAGCAATCAGTTCACTAGTGTATACAGACATATTGTCTGGAAGTTTGAAACCATTTTGTATGTTGAGCTCAGGTATAACAAAAGCTGATCCTGTGTTATTACTCGAGTTTTTCGATCCGTCTGTATAGATTTTTAAGTAATTTTTCCAGTTTTGGTTGATATATTCAAGGGTGGTGGCTCTAATAAAGTCTGGGTTGTCCTTCTTTGTGAGGTTGTCGTGTATACTTGTGTCCACGTGGGGCGACTCTAATTCCCAGGGTGGCCTAGTGATTTTGTCTGTGTCGCAGATGTGTGTGATTGGTATTTCGTGTTCTTGGAATAGGTTATTTACGGTATAGCCGAGAGGGGCGGAGTCTTTTTCCCAGTTTTTCTTTAAATATTCATATTCACTTTTATCTTCAAACATTTTGTGGCATGGGTGATTATCGCCCTTAGCTCTAGTTTTTCCTGCATATTTCAGGGACAGTTCCTCTCGTCTTAAACGAAGAGGTTTCTCATTGGTTTCTATTTGAAGACTACATAAGGCGGTTCCCTTGAAGGCTCCAGTAGCTATTTTTAGAGCAGAATATTGGATGCTGTCTATTCTTTTTAGTTGTGTCTTACATGCTGATTGGTAGGCGACGGACCCGTAATCTATTTTTGACCTGATTAAGGTTTGGTATAATTTTATCAGACAATATTTACTAGCTCCCCAGTTTGTCCCAGACACACACCTCATGAGGTTCAGGTCTTTATTGCACCGGAGGACTAGTTGGTCGATGTGGTCTTTCCATGTGAGTTTTCTGTCAAATATCATACCTAGGTATTTAACACTATTTCTGAATTCAATTTTCTGACCTCCTAGTGTTAGTTTAACGTCAATGTGTTTATTGTTTGAAAATATAATGCCCGTTGTTTTTAGGGCGGAAAATTTGAAGCCCCATTTATCCGCCCAGTTGCTAATTGTATCTAGTGTATTTTGCATTATACCTGTCAATTTTTTTATGGAACGTGCGGTTTTCCAGAGGGCAGAATCGTCAGCAAATAGAGACTGTTCTACTTCCGGATGTTTCGTGTCAATTTCATTGGCTAGGCCATTGATGAGGATGTTAAAAAGGGTGGGGCTTATGACGCTTCCCTGAGGGGTACCGTTGTCTAATTCATGGTCGGTGGATAGGGTATTTCCTATGCGAACTTTAAAATTTCTATTGTTTAGGAAGTTTTTTATCCAGTGTTGCATTCTTCCCTTAATTCCAAGTCTGCTTAATTGAATAATTATGCCGTCCTGCCATACAAGGTCAAATGCTTTTTCTATGTCTAGGAAGATACCTAGTGTGTACTGATGTTTGGCATTCCCCTTTTTTATTGAGTGTTGTAATCTGGCTATATGGTCTAGCGTACTTCTGTTCTTACGAAAGCCGCCTTGAGTTTTGTTTAATAAGTTGTTGTTTTCTATATGAAATTCCAGTCTATTCTTTACCATGGTTTCCATTATTTTGCATAGATTTGAAGTGAGAGAAATTGGGCGGTAAGAGTTGCTGTCGGATGGATCTTTACCTGGTTTTGGGATTGGGATAACGATGGATGTTTTCCATTTACTTGGAAGTTGTTTGGTCTGCCAGCTGACATTAATTAGTTTCCAAATTAGCTTCTGTGTTTTATTAGGTAGGTGTTTAAGGATCTTTTGGGTAGTTTGTCTTCACCCGGTGAGCTCTCTTTTTTACAGTGTATAGCTTTGCGGTATTCATTAATGTTGAAGTCTGCATTGAGATAGTTTTCTAAATGATCGTCCAGATCGTTTTGTATCGTTGTCTCTTCCTTAATTTTTCTGAATTCAGGTTCCTATCGCTACTGTTCGAAGCGAAAGATTCGGCGAGGTGTTCTGCCTTTTCCTTGTTCGTTTTTTTAGTTTTGTTCAGTACAGGGACTGTGTTTGTTAGCTTTCCTTGTATATTTTTTATTTTGTTCCATACTTTTTTTGAATTGGTTTTGGTATCTATAGTGTTGCAAAAGTCTTCCCAACATTTTGATTTAGCTTCTTTGACACTTTTTTCAGCTATAATTTTGAGCTCCTTGTAGTTCGCGTGATCACTTTGGAGCCTACTTTTTTTGAATTTTCTAAGTGCCTTCTTTTTGGCCGCAATATTCTTTGCACACTCTGGGTTCCACCAGGGAACCGGGTTTTTGTTGTGGCGCTGTTGTGATATCGGAATAAACTTTTGTGCTATGTTAAGTAGTGAATTTGTAATGTTTTCATTGAACATCTCTGGATCGGAATTGAATATCTCGTCATGATTTAGGCTTTGACAGTCTTTCTGGAAGCTTTTCCAGTCGGCTTTGGCGTACTGAAATTTTGGAGGGGCGTCTGTCCTTTCAGAGTCCGGTTTTATACTAATTTTCGTCAGAATGGCGAAGTGATCGCTGTCAAGCGTGTCAGGAATCACTTCCCATTCGGATTTAACAGCTAGATCAGGGGAGACAATAGTTAAATCTATTGCAGATAGTTTACCGGTGTTCATGTCTATTCGCGTCCCGTGGCCATTATTTAAATAGCATAGGTTATTTTGGTCAAGCCATTTTTTCACTACTTGGCCTTTTTCGTCTGCCTTGGTGCAATTGTCGTCCCAAATGGGGTTATGACTGTTGTAATCACCACATATGATAATAGGGGAGTTAAATTTCTTTGTGGTGTTGTCCAGTTCTTTTGGGGAGATTTTCTTTAGACTTCCTGGGGCATATAAATTAATGATGTTAATAGGTTTGTTATTGAAGAAGGCCTGGATGGCGTGCCATTCGAGATCGTCACTGGTAGGGCTTTTATCTAGTTCGATGTGAATCAGATCCTCTTTTATTAATATCAGGTTTCCCCCTAGTGCACCTGTAAGTCTGTCTGATCTATACGACTTATATCCGTTTATTGTAAATTTATTTTTTCCTGGCTTCAGAAATGTTTCCTGAACACAAATTATATCTGGGCTGATTTCATTTGCTAAGACTTTAAGATTGTCTCCGTTTTTCCCGATGCTTCGGGCATTCCATTGGAGTATTGATAATTGGTTTTTGTTGAATTTTTTATTAGTTATATCTCTTGTTTTGTGACTGATGCATTGGCAAGTGGATTATCTTATGTTGTTATGTTGAGGGCCGGGATAGACTTTCCTAGGGGTGTGGATGTTTTCTTATCGTATTTCGGATGTTTCCCCCAGTTAATAATTTCATCTGAGCTAAACTCCCAATTAAGGAAGTCCCGCGCAATTTTCACTATCATGTCGGTCTTATTAAGCTTGGGTTGCAGGGGGTTAATAACTGAGTTTAGCACAATGTTGATAAAGCCCAACAGGTCTAGCTTGGTTAGGTTCTTTGTTTCTGTTTCTTGTTCATTGTTTTCGGTCTCCATTGTATCACCTGAGTTTGTGTTCACGGCTGTGACTATTGTCTCAGTTGCCTTTGTATTGTGTAGAGCGGTGGTCATTTCTATACTGAATTTTCTATTCATTCTGGTTTCTTTTACAGCTTCTGCGTAAGAAATCCCTTTTTCTGCTTTAGTGAATTCAACTTTTTTTGCCTCTTTGAAAGCTATACAACCTTTGTAGGCCGCTGAATGGTTGCCTTTGCAGTTTACACATGTTACTTTAGTTTCAGTACATTCTTCGTAATTATGATTTCCAGAGCATTCCGGAACTGACCTTTGACCCCTGCGCGCGCTAACAATACCGGATAAAAATTGCGCGCAGGGGTCAAAGGTCAGTTCCGGTCACGTGAACGGAAGCGGAAGTGACCTCACAGAGGTCATATGCAAATGTCACTTCCGAGCTCTGAGCTCGAAGTGAACTCATTGACCTTTGACCTCTGTCACGTGATATGCAAATTTCTGAGGTCAAAGGTCAATATGCGCTAGCGCGCAGGGGTCAAAGGTCAGTTCCTGGTACCCTGGTGTTCCTCTCATCTGTCTGTATCATGGCACACGGCGACATACACACACCTACCCACAGACGTATACACACACATGCTGCATACACACACACACGCACACACACGCACACACCCACACACACACACCCGCATCCACACACACACACATGCATACACAGACGCATATACACACGCACGCATACACACATGCATACACACACGCGTACACACACTCGCAAGCACACACTACACAAAGAGACATACATACACATGCATACACGCATACGCAGGCATACACACACGCACACATACACATACACACATACACAGAGACGCATACACACATACACATAGACTCATACACACACGCACACACACACACGCGTAAAGACACTCGCAAGCACACACACATACACACACAGAGGCATACACACACACATACACGCATACACGCACACGCACACACGCCTACACACACGCAAGCACACACACACACACACACACACACACACACACAGACGCATACACACACATACACGCACACACACGCACATGCACGCACACCCGCACACATACACACACATGCATACACACACACACCTACACAAACACACGCATGCACACACACACAGACACATACACGCAGACGCAGACACACAGACACACACACGCATACACGCACATGCACGCACACGCACACACAATATGACTGACTATTCACATGCAGGACATGAGAGCTTCTGGACCTGGGCCTGATAGAAGTCCGGGATGGTAGTACATTCGTGAACATCCGGGCACTTTTACATCCGGGACTTTTACATCCGGGTACATCCGGGTTCTTGTACATCCCTGACTATAGAACATCCGGGTACTCCTATGTTGGCCTATAAGAGCAGAAAGTTTTACGGCATTCATCATTTCCAGATCCACAGCCGATATGTTCTCTTGCACAACTTGCTCGAAGCGCTTTCATCGCCTGGACAGTTTGCGTTGTCACACACGTGCACGCCACGAAGTACCCATGCATACATGTGCGGATTGTGATATAGCCTTTAAGCTTCCCAGTCAATTGAGTCGTCGCCGAAATGTCATACACGGATCACGCTCGCCACTCTCGAGACCGGATATTTCAGTTTCTATCGGAATACATCTGAGAATAGAAGAACCCATGGAGGTCGATTCGCCGCCGTGTATTAAAGAGCCGATGGAGATTGATCTCAGTGTTGAATGAGAGAAGTAAGAGCTTCGAGCTTCAGTATCATGGATTGCCCGAAGACGTTTAGGTTACACTGAACGAAGATTGAACTTTCTGAAATGATGGCTTCTGATTGGTCGATAGGCCGGTCACCTCCCCTCTAACTTCCGGGTTCTTGACGTCCGCGGCTACATCCGGGTTCTTGTCGCTGACGTCCGCGCCTACATCCGGGTTCTTGTCGCTGACGTCCAAGTTGATCTGATTGTGCTAAAAATAGATCACCAGCTAGCTTGCTATAAAAGGGAAGCGGCCTGTCTGTTTCATCAGATGTTCACTTGTACTACGTGCTCGAAATCATTCACTCGTCTGCACGATTTGCGCCGCCATGAGGCTACCAACGACGGAACCGCCCAGTATAGCTGTACGCTATGTACACTGTCGTTTCAGCGCCCGGATCATTTACAGCGCCATGAACGTTCAATTCATGGGCCACCCAAGCGTCCATGCGAAGAATGTGGTCAACTCTTCAAACGACCCAGTCAGTTAAAACGGCATGAGCGTTTGATTCATGGTCCGTCACCACGGCATGAGGGACAACTTTCCACTAAAGAGGCACCCAGGAGGGACAGACTCACTGAAGATGAACCCGGGGAGACGAATGCCACTGGTGATGCGATCACGGAGAACCCGCCTATACCCACAGTTCAGAAGAGCCTAGATATCCAGCCGGTCCCTAGCATTACTGTTCCCAGTCATACGCCTGACAACAACGAACATTTTCTGGAAGATGCAGTGGATGTTCCCAGCGATCTCTTACCCGAAGATCATCCAGTGAGTGAGATGTATCGACGCCATTGGTCCATGATCCGACACTGTTTCCACCGTCATCGCCCTATATTGGACTTGTACAATTTCCGACTGACCGACCTCGCCCGTCTACGCAGCTACGTGGAAGCCATCTTCAATGACCAACCTACGTCCTTCACATTAAATGTAGCATTTGGGTACATCTTATGCCATAAGATGACGGGTGAATTGCGCTATTTCTATTCCAGTGCCATCAACCCAGTGTACGACCATCCTTTCACAATCACCAATCGGGCGTCGCTAGAGACGATGCTGGCCCAACTGGACACTGTGGATCCCTTGGAATGGGCCTATGAACAGCGCCCCAACACCAAGTGGATAGTGGAGAGGGTCACCAATGTTACGTTCTTCGTGGTTAAACTGACCCACCACCCCCATCGGATGAAAGTATTCACCCATGCACTGATAGATACTCAGAATGCGCAAACAACTATCTGAGGATATGTTGTCTCAACGGTATCCTGGCCTGCCCGATGACGATTAGAACAAACGGTTCAGAGCGAACATGGCCGAAGCTGGAACTTTCTGAAATGTCGACTTCTGATTGGACAAGAGTAGCCGACGATACATCTAACGGACAAGAACGAATATGACAGACGCAGCACCAAATGGCGGCCTCTGATTGGACAAGAAGCTATTGGTATTGTAAACACGGAGGTCACCGAAGAGACACGGAGATCCATCCGGGTTTACACGGGAACAGCCGGGTAGTTACGGAGGTGACCGAAGAGACACGGAGGTGACCGAAGATGTCACGGCTCGGCCCTCGACTTGGGGATAGTTGAACTGAGTGTGCTAAAAATAGATCACCAGCTAGCGTGCTATAAAAGGGAAGCGGCCTGACCGTTTCATCAGACACTCTGCCAACCACCAAGATGTTCACTTGCACAACTTGCCAGAAGCAGTTTACTCGTCTAGACAATTTACGTCGCCACGACACGGCCGCCCACAACGATGGACTGTATACTTGTATAACCTGCGCACGATCATTTAATCGGGAAGATGCTTTACTGCGCCACGAACGTTCAATTCATGGGCCACCCAAGCGTCCATGCGAGGATTGTGGTCAACTCTTCAAACGACGCAGTCAGTTGCTGCGACACCAACGTTTGATTCATGCCCCGGTACCATGGCATGAGCGGCAACTTCCTACTGAAGAGGAGCCGCGGAAGGTCAGACCCAGTGAAGATAAGCCCGGGGAGACGAACGCCACTGGTGGTGCGATGAAGGAGAGCCCGCCTATACCCACAGTTCAGAAGAGCCTGGATATCCAGCCGAACCCCAGCGTTACGGTTTCGAGTCATACGCCTGACAACATCGAACATTTTCTGGGCGATCTCTTACAGGACAACCATCCAGTGAGTGACATCGATCGGCGCCATTGGTCCATGACACGGCACTGTTTCCACCCTCATGGCCCTATTCAAGATATTTACAATTTCCCACTGACCAACCGCACCCGTCTACGCAGCTACGTGGAAGCCATCTTCAAAGATCAAACTACGGCCTTCAAATTGAATGTCGCTTTCGGGTACATCTTACGTCACAAAAGACGGACCAGTTACGGTATTATTATCCCGGCAATAATATCTATGTGTCTGACCAGCCGTTCACCATCATTAACCGGAGGTCACTAGAGACGATGCTGGAGATACTGGACACCGTGGATGCCTTGAGATGGGCACATCGTCAACGCCCCAACATACAATGGGTGGTAGAGAGGGTAACCAATGTCACGTTTTTCCTTACCAAGCTGACCGACCACCGCCATCGGTTGAATGCGTCACCCGTGCACTGATGAATACCATAACATGCCGCACATACTCTCTATGTCTACATGCTGATCGTTGACTTGAGCTCAGTAAACACTTGTACCTAATGTGACGGTGCGTTAAATAATAAAACATGGTGTTTGATATTTCAATTTGTTTTGCTGTGAACATACTAAACATACCAAGAGCGGCTCCCCCAGCCTGGGTATGATGTAACATTGCGGATAATAAACTATATAAACATTGCTGAACTTGTTGTTATTCACGACAACCGCTATCCGATTGTATAATACAGAACATATAATGTATAATACAGGACATATATGGTACAATACAGGAAACCTGTGGTATAATACAGCACAGATTTGGTATAATACAGGACAGATACTGTATAATACAGCACAGATTTGGTATAATACAGAACATATATTGTATAATACAGGACAAATATGGTACAATACAGGACAATGACACCTCCCACAACGCATTCGGACCAACGATGGTCCATTTCTACCCCAAATACCTTCCTTCACTGCCCCAAAATGCCCACTTTTGCTACTACTCCTACTGATGACGTCACCAAAGACGTCAAAGATGCTGTGAACATTCCTCAAATCGGGGTCTACACCCCGAGAGCTACAAAATGACACCCCACACGACACATTCGGACCAAGGAGGGTCCCTCTCTACCCCAAATACCTTCCTTCACTGCCCCAAAATGCCCACTTTCGCTACTACTCGTACTGATGACGTCACCGATGACGTCACAGATAACGGGAACATCCCTCAAATGGGGCTGTACTCCCCGAGAGCTACAAGATGACACCTCCCACGACGCATTCGGACCAAGGATGGTCCCTCTCTACCCCAAATATCATCCTTCAGTGCCCTAAAATGCCCACTTTCGCTACTACTCGTACTGATGACGTCACCGATGACGTCACAGGTGACGTGGGCAGCCCTCAAATCGGGGTCTACACCCCGAGAGCTACAAGATGACACCTTCCAGGACGCATTCGGACCAAGAATGGTCCATCTCGACCCCAAATACCTTCCTGTACTGCCCCAAAATGGCCACTTTACTTACTACAACCAACTGCGCGTGCGCAGATTGACGCGACTTGCACTTAAAAACACACCATTCTGACTCTAACCCCCATTCGGACCCATAGCGGTCCATCTCTACCCCAAACACACACCCACATACCCCCCAAAATGCCCGCTTTCTATACTACGGCCAGACTGCGCATGCGCAGACTATTGAAAACGGACGAACCATTAGTCCAGTCGGATGCTCCTCCACGAGAGCTTCAAAATAAGACCTCATACGACATCATAGGATCATTAGGGGCTCACCTAGACCCCAAAACGTCCACCCCGTATGGGCCTATACCCCCATAGCCATGCAGTATAGGCCTATGGGCCTACCCAGGCCTCGGTGAACTTTTCCAAAAATTTCACCGTTTCGCTCCGGGACCCTTCCCATCGTGTTCTAAATGACGAGACGTGAAAAACAAATCCAAGCAACCCATATCACAATGAACGTGTGTGAATTTCCCAGGTTGAACCTATACCCCCATATAGCCAGTATGGGACTATATGGGCTATATGGTACTTTTCCAAAAATTTCACCGTTGCGCTCCGAGACCCTTCCCATCGTGTTCTAAATGACGAGACGTGAAAAACAAATCCAAGCAACCCATATCACAATGAACGTGTGTGAATTTCCCAGGTTGAACGTATACCCCCATATAGCCAGCCTATAGGCCTATATACAGGCCTACCCGGTACTTTTCCCAAAAATTTCACCGATTCGCTCCGAGACCCTTAAAACGAGACCCCACAAGCCATAGTAAAGCCCACAAAAAAATTTGACCATCCCATACCCCATACAGGCATTTTCCCTTATATTGTATAATACAGACCCCTATTGTAGGGGTAAAGTCCGAGTTCCGCTTTTTATATTTTCGGAAAAAAAATCCTAATTTTACATGCACCCACCCCATTGACTTGATAGGCAGGTCCCGATAAGCCCGGGGACCGATATTAGCCCTTTTGGCTAGAGGTGATAGGGGTTTTCCCCTATTGTAGGGGTAAAGTCCGTGTTCCGCTTTTTATAGTTTCGGGAACAAATCCTAATTTTACAAGCACCCACCCCATTGACTTGATAAGCAGGCCCCGATAATCCCGGGGACCGATATTAGCCCTTTTGGCTAGAGGTGATAGGGGTTTTCCTCTATTTTAGGGGTGAAGTCCGTGTTCCGCTTTTTATAGTTTCGGGAACAAATCCTAATTTTACATGCACCCACCCATGCACCCAGGCCCCGATAAGCCCGGGGACCGATATTAGCCCTTTTGGCTAGAGTTGATAGGTGTTTTCCCCTATTTTAGAGGTAAAGTCCGTTTTCCGCTTTTTATAGTTTCGGGAAAAAATCCTAATTTTACATGCACCCACCGCATTGACTTGATAGGCAGGCCCCGATAAGCCCGGGGACCGATATTAGCCCTTTTGGCTAGGGTTGATAGGGGTTTCCCCTATTTTAGGGGTAAAGTCCGTATTCCGCTTTTTATAGTTTCGGGAAAAAATCCTAATTTTACATGCACCCACCCCATTGACTTGATAGGCAGGTCCCAATAAGCCCGGGGACCGATATTAGCCCTTTTGACTAGAGTTGATAGGGGTTTTCCCCTATTTTAGGGGTAAAGTCCGTGTTCCGCTTTTTTTTCCGGAGAAATTTTACATGCACCCACCCATGACTGGATGAACACGATGGAATGCTTCACTTTGATACCTCACTCGACCCAATCGGACCATGCAGCGTATTTCAAGTCTAGGGACTACTTTTTCTCCGCGGAAGCTTTTTTCCGCGACCGCATCACCACCAGACCGCATCACCGCGGAAGAATACATTCCCTGCAACAATTGTGTTGGAGGTAGCTTTTTGGCCATTCTGCCGGAACTATAGTGCACTTGACCTCTCCTCCACGTGACCTCCACAAATTAGAACAAATAAATAGGTCAAGTTGCGTTTAACCGTGTTTTATATACTACTATTCACAAACGTAAGAGCTGAAGGAGTTCCGTTTATGTAAAGGTAACTGCTTCTTTCAAACTGTTTTGTTGAAAAGTGACAGGTCTGTTTCCATCGAGTATGAACGCCATGTGGACGAGTTAATTTGTTCCATGGAGTAACATCCGAATACATATGTATTATTATTTGCAATGGCGATGCAAACATGAGTAGTGTGACTAACGTCACAGGACCTACGAAGTAGGGTGAGAAAGATGACTTGGCGGTCCAAACGTAATGTTATAGGTCACCTGGATGACTTGGGGTCCAAGCGTAATGTTATATGTCACTTAAGTAGGTAAAATTTTCATCAAAGTAGCTCAGCTCAGAACTTGCTGGTGACAGTCTCCTAGTGCACGTTCATGCCAAATTCTGCACTGTGATACGTTCACGCCCAGCCGTGTACCATCCATACATCACGCGGAATGCATCGGTATACCGTAAAGGAGACATACGATCTTCTCGTGTAGATAATTCGTCAACCGCATCGATTAATGGCGCCAAGTGCAATTGGTGCATGGAGCAATAGAGAATTGTTTGATATAATGGTTCATTTTCAAAATCTTTGAAAGAAAATATTCAAACCCAACAACGCTCGTCAGACAACCACTCCGATCAGACAGGCAAAGTATTGAATATATCCATGGATGGCCCAATATAGGAAGTACAAGGAGTGATAATCGATAAATTGTCATTATTGGTGATACATTATTTTTTCATTTTAAAATGTATATTTTAACATTCATAAGCAATCCGCTAAACGTTGTGCGCTAAATTCACCAACATCAAACAGCGTCTCTAAGTCAATCATCACTATGCTTAGGGTGTATCATCCATTTCCGGGCGTACACCGTTCACAGGGTGTGAATTGTAGGAATTTGAGGAAACCAGACCCCTTTTCTTTTTCTCAGAATTGTCACGAAACTCCAGTTATAGCCCTCTATTTTATGGACAGCGTAACTGCGTAACTCCAGCTATATACCTCTCGGGCAGCGTAACTGCGTATCTCCAGTAATGCATCAATTATGTTTTGAATTGAATTTTATTCACCAACGATCAAAGAATATATAGGTAGTAACATGTTGCTGAATTACAGAAAGGTAGTATACAAATCAATAGCGTTATATAGCATGCAATGAAAATTGGCGGGAATAAAACCCCAAAGGGCTTGTTCTATCCCAATAGAAAGATATGTCGTTATGTATATATATATATCTATAAGTATCTGTAACATACTGAACTTAGTAATTTACAAATAATAATAATTATAATTTACTCTCTTCAGACTTAAATAAGCAATTCATTAAGACATTATTATATCATTGTCATCATGTAAGTCATATTGCGAATATTTCTATTTAGTTTTATATGTCATAATTTTCTTTTTCATTTGATGTTATCTTTTTATTTTTATGTTGTTGTTTTTTTTAGCCTCGAATGTGATGGTTTGGGTCAGTTACGCAGGAGATGTTCTTTGAGTTTTGATTTAAATAATGAGATTGATTTGATGGACTTCATCAGGGGAGGTAGTTTGTTCCACTCTCGGGGTCCTGTAGTTTTTGTGGTGTATGCTCAGCATAACTGCGTAACTTCTTCGGACCCTTTCTCTTTTGCTCAGCGTAACCGCGTAACTCCGGTTGCAGACCTCTTTTTCTTAGAGCGTAACTGCGCGACTTCAACAGACCATTTCTCTATTCCTCAGGATAAATGCATAACTTCATGACACCCTTTCTCTTTTCTCAGCGTAAATGTGTAATTTAAAATATAGACCTCGCTTTTCCAGACAGCATAACTTCAGTGATGGACGGTGACCATTTCTTTTTGCTCATCAAACCTATGCTGAGAGAAGAGAAAGAAACTTTCGAAGTTATACTGAGAAAAACAAGAAAGGTTCTAATAAACACAAGTGACCTTTACCGAAGGAAATATTGTTTCCGAGAAAGATAGCATTTTTAGGATAAACAGATGTGGCAGTTTACATGCACATGTACTGCTAGTCAGTCATACATGGCTCGATAGCTATTTTGCTTTTTTTGGTTTAACATACACATTACTCTTGATTTTTTTAGCATTATTCACTGACACTAGCATATCTAGGTTTAAACAGATACATGGAGTGCTTCATGGCTTAAATGTTTATTCAGACTCTCTGCATAGCTCACCGACTCCATAGCTTTTCCTGGTTTAACAGATACAGTAAGACACAAATTCTTACAGAATCCATACCATTTCCTGAGTTATGCATTGATTTGCTCAATTAGGCTGAACAAAGACGAGAGTTCCACAACCGGGGTTATGCTGTTGGGGAAAGTGCGGTCTATAGCAGGATTTAGGCAGTTACACGGACAAAAAGGGGAGTCTCTGACAAAGATACACTCTTGAGAAAAGAGAGGTCTATAGCCAGAGTTACGCAGTCACGCTGAGCAAACAAAAAACGGTTCTGATGAAATTACGCAGTTACGTTGTGCAAAATAAATGGTCATCGCCGAAGTTACGCAGTTACGCTTTCCGAAAGAGATTCAAGAAAGATTCAATAATTTTATTGTAGGAGACATACAATGCTGAGTAGAGTACAACGAATAACATAACATTGCCAACAATTAAAGATTAAATTTGAACAATAGTAGTAGTGTCTACGGATTTCGACTAACGTTTTCCAGGGAGGTAACTCTTGGTCCCTTTTTTCCGCCAGGGGGCGCTCTTGTAGGTATGACGTCACTTCCGGTCTGGGTGAATGGAGCGTGACCTGGGAACATGATAGGAGATGTACTGACGTGTCTGTGGGGTTTTCCACAATGTCGTTCACCTCCGTGTCTTTTCGGGCACCTCCGTGTCTTTTCGGTGAGGTCCGTGGGAACATGATAGGACATGTACTGACCTGTCTGTGGGGTTTTCCCCTACAATGTCGTTCACCTTCATGTTTTTTCGGTGAAGTGCGAAGGGTATGTCCGTGTCTTTTCGGTGAGGCCCGTGGGAACATGATAGGCCATGTACTGACCTGTCTGTGGGGGTTTTCCCGCCAGAATTTCGCTTTCGTCTGCTTGGGGTTGTCACGTGCCGAACACCTGGCTCCCCGAATTGCAACAATGTTGCACGTTCGTTACAATGTTGCGGCGACCGTGAACATCTGGTCTGGCGTCTGCGTGAGTGAGCTCACGTGCCGAACACCTGGCTCCGCGAGATCAAGGCATGTCCAGACTTGTTCTGGGTTGTACGGTTCTGCCATGCAGAGGACCGGGTACTAGGAATGCATATTAAATCTATAGACAAAGTGTATGGAAATAGACGTTTTGGGGTCTAGGTGGGCCACTAGTGGGTCGATGGAGTCGTATGAGGTACCAATGTGAAGCATTCGTGAAGGCGCATCCGATGGGCTGGGTGTGGGGTTGAACTATTGTCATTCTGCGCATGCGCGATAGACAAAGTGTATGGAAATAGCCGTTTTGGGGTCTAGGTGGGCCACTAGTGGGTCGATGGAGTCGTATGAGGTATCAATGTCAAGCCTATGTGAGGGAGCATCTGTTGGGTTGGGTGTGGGGTTGGAATATCGTCATTCTGCGCATGCGCGGTAGACAAAGTGTATGGAAATAGACGTTCTGGGGTCTAGGTGGGCCACTAGTGGGTCGATGGAGTCGTATGAGGTATCAATGTGAAGCATTCGTGAAGGCGCATCCGACGGGTTGGGTGTGGGGTTGAAATATCGTCATTCTGCGCGTGGAAATAGACGTTTTAGGGTTTAGGTGAGCCCCTAATGATCCTATGGTGTCGTATGAGGTCTTATTTTGAAGCTGTCGTGAGGGAGCATCCGCCTGGGCTAGTGTGTCGTTTGTTGTCAATAGTCTGCGCATGCGCAGTCTGGCCGTAGCATAGAAATAGACGTGTTGGGGTTTAGGTGGCCACTAGTGGGCCGATTGGATCGAGTGATGTATCAATGTAAAGTATACGTGAGGGAGCATCCGACGGGGTGGATGTGACGTGAAACTGACGTCGTTCTGCGCATGCGCAGTAGAGAAAGTGTATGGAAATAGACCGACATGGGTCACTATGGGTCCGATGGAGTGGTATGAGGTCTTATGAATGACCCAGAGACACGTATGGTCTTTCAAGGGGTGTTCGCCCGAGATGTGTTCCCATTAGACCGTATGTATCCTGCTGCTTACGTTCTCAACACGGACCCGATGGATCGGCCCGGTGAACATTGGGTGGGCGTGTACTCGACAGAACAGCAGGGCGAATACTTTGACCCGTACGGCCTGCCACCCCTTCATCCCGATTTAACAGACTTCATGGATCAAGGCACAGAGACGTGGTGTTGGAACAGTCAAACGTTGCAAAGCCTGACCAGCAGCGTGTGCGGACAATATTGCTTGTTTTACCTGTACCATCGATGCCGGGGAAGAACATTATCTACCATCGTACAGATGTTTGACGAGTACCCCAAGGCCGAGGACCGCGACGTACTCGTATATGACTGGGCCGCCCATCATTTCAATGTACAAGCCTCGTTCTGGGCTTAAGTTCTTTCAATGTACAAGCCCCCCTGTTCTGGGTTTAAGTTCTTTCAATGTTCAAGCCCCCTGTTCTGGGCTTAAGTTCTATCGATTTCAATGTACAAGCCCCCTGTTCTGGGCTTCAGTTTTAACGTGGTTGTTCTCACGTTGTTGTTGTTGAATAAAAAAACAAAATGAGATCTCACCCAAAAAACCCTGTCTTGTGTGTTTTCTATATGAGTATAATGCATGAAGGCTATAACAGACATGTGGGGATTCGGTGAAACTGGCTTCGAACACCGTGGAGAAAGTAGCCCATCAGTGGCCTAGGATAATCCGAAATTCACCCGCGCAGGCGTGCGGCCGGATAACCCGCGCGCGCGCGCGCGCTGCGGCCGGGCCGGGGCGGAGCGAGGCGGGGCGGGGCCGGGCCGGGGAAAACCCGGATGTTGAACATCCGGACCCTACGTCTAAGGGGAAAATTGGAACTCTTCTGTTCGAAGGTAGTTTTAGTGAAACCCGGAAGTGACATCTGTGCGCAGAACCCACACCACCACCCAACCACAACCATGGACCCATAGTGGTGGGTCAAACACACCCCCACGCATCTCCCAACATGCCTGCTTTCTATACTACGACCACACAGCGCATGCGCAGACTCTTGAACACGGACGAACCCTGAGTCCAGTCGGATGCTGCTTCACAAGAGCTTCAACATAAGACCTCATACGACTCCATCGGACCCATAGTGACCCATGTCGGCGCCAAAATGTCTATTTCCATACACTTTCTCTACTGCGCATGCGCAGAATGACGTCAGTTTTACGTCACATCCACCCCGTCGGATGCTCCCTCACGACTGCTTTACATTGATACCTCACTCGATCCAATCGGCCCACTAGTGGCCCACCTAAACCCCAACACGTCTATTTCTATACTACGGCCAGACTGCGCATGTGCAGACTATTGACAACGAACGACACTAGCCCAGGCGGATGCTCCCTCACGACAGCTTCAAAATAAGACCTCATACGACACCATAGGATCATTAGGGGCTCACCTAAACCCTAAAACGCCTATTTCCACACCCTTTTCCCAGATTTCCCTGTCTGCGCATGCGCAGAATGTGGACAACGGCCGAGACACTAGTCCAATCGGATGCCCCCTCTCATATGCTTCACATTGATACCTCACTCGATCCAATCGGCCCACTCGTGGCTCACCTAGATCCCAAAACGTCTATTTCCATGCCCTTTTCCCACAATTCCCTGTCTGCGCATGCGCAGAATGACGATATTTCAACCCCACCCCAGCCCGTCGAATGCGCCTTCACGAATGCTTCACATTGATACCTCATACGACTCCATCTACCCACTAGTGGCCCACCTAGATCCCAAAACGTCTATTTCCGTACACTTTGTCTACCGCGCAAGCGCAGAGTGACGATATTCCAACCCCATACCCAATCCATCAGATGCTCCCTCACATAGGCTTGACATTGATACCTCATACAACTCCATCGACCCACTAGTGGCCCACCTAGACCCCAAAACGGCTATTTCCATACACTTTGTCTACCGCGCATGCGCAGAATGACGATATTTCAACCCCACACCCAGCCCGTCGGGTGTGCCTTCACGAATGCTTCACATTGATACCTCATACGACTCCATCGACCCACTAATGGCCCACCTAGACCCCAAAACGTCTATTACCATACCCTTTGTCCAACAACATTGTTGCAATTCGGGGAGCCAGGTGTTCGGCACGTGACAACCCCGAGCAGACGACAGCGAAATTCTGGCGGGAAAAACCCCACAGACAGGCCAGTACATGACCTATCATGTTCCCACGGACCTCACCGAAAAGACACGGACGTACCCTTCGCACCTCACCGAAAAAAACACGAAGGTGAACGACATTGTAGGGAAAAACCTCACAGCCAGGTCAGTACATGTCCTATCATGTTTCCACGGACCTCACCGAAAAGACACGGAGGTGCCCGAAAAGACACGGAGGTGAACGACATTGTGGAAAAACTCCACAGACAGGTCAGTACATCTCCTATCATGCTCCAATCACCCAGACCGGAAGTGACGTCATACCTACAAGAGCGCTCCCTGGCGGAAAAAAAGGAACCAAGAGTTACCTCCCTAGAAAACGTTAGTCGAAATCCGTAGACACTACTACTAACAATGAAGTATACATAACAAAGGATATATATACATATAGCTACATCATGGTATTGGTACAAAGGGCACTGTAAATAGACTTTACAAGCCAGGATTTTTTTAACACATTCCCTGCTACCATCATTGACCATGGCTATTACTATATTCTGACTGCAGCCTCATATCTAATGTCTATTTGCGAACCAATTATGAACAGATTCACATATCATATAATTGAAAGAAACATCTGTTGAAGACATAAGAAATATAAATTTGTCTCTATCAGATAAGTTGTCAAACACAGAATAAGTTGCCCTAATCTGTGAGAATAAGACAGCTCTATCGGCACTGTGTAGGGAACATGACAACACAAAGGGCATTTCGTCCTCAACAAGATTGCAGGCACTGCATAGACATTGCTCGACAGGAATGGACGGCTTTGCATGTCGACCTACCTCGATTTTTAATTTATGGTTGCTAAGTCTAAGTTCCGTGAAGGATTTTCTAGTAGCAGAATTTTTACATAAAGATAGACATGGTTCGAATTTTATTTTCTCTTTGAATAACCGATATGTTCTCATTTTGTTGTTTGAGTGCGCATTATTCGTGTTATCCTGGAGTGACACTTTGAAACAATTATCGAAGAAGGAATCAAGGGATAACTTGATTCGCTGGCATTGTGTGTTGTCAATATTAATATTAAGTTTGTCACGCAAAAAACATTTCAGTTTGTAGAGCCAATCAACTTTCTTATCACATAATACTTTTTGCTTCTGCAGAGCATGATAGGTCAGCTTATCCGTACATTTGGTTAAGTAATGATAATATTTAATTGCTCGCAGGACCATGTCATGTAATAGTGGATGGAGACCAAGTTAAAAAAAAAAAAAAAAAAAAAAATTATAATAAAATAAAATGAAAGAGAGGCGTATAGCTGGAGTTACGTAGTTACTCTCTCAGAAAAAGAGAGGGCTATAGCTGAAGTTACGCAGTTACGCAGTTACGCTGAGAAGAAGAGAGAGAGAGAGAGAGAGAGTCTGATTAAGTTACGCAGTTACGCTGAGAAAAAGGGAAATTCGCCGAAGTTACGCAGTCACGATGAGCAAAAGAAAAAAAAAACGGTTCTGATGAAGTTACCCTCTCCATAAAAGAGGTTTATACCCGGAGTTACGCAGTTACGCTAAGCAAACATAAATGGTTCATCGCCGAAGTTACGCAGTTACGCTGTCAGAAAAAAAGAGGGTTATAGCTGAGGTTACGCAGTTACGCTGAGAAGAAGAAGAAAGAGAGAGAGAGAGAGAGAGAGAGAGTCTGATTAATTTACGCAGTTACGCTGAGAAAAAGGGAAATTCGCCGAAGTTACGCAGTAACGCTGAGTAAAATTAAATGATCCATCGCCGAAGTTACGCAGTCTGAAAGAGAGATCTACAGTTGGAGTTACGCTGTCCCAAAAAGAGAGGGCTATAGCCGGAGTTACACAATTAGGCTGAGCAAAAATATGTGGTCCATCGCCGAAGTTACGCAGTTACGCTGTCTAAAAGAGAGATCTATAGATGGAGTTACGCAGTTACCCTGTCCGGTAAAGAGGTACGCTGTTCGAAAGAGAGATCAATAGCTGGAGTTACACAGTTACACTGAGAAAAAGGGAAAGTTACGCAGTTACGCTGACCAAGAATAAATGGTCCATCGCTGATATTACGCAGTTACACTGTCCGAAACAGCGGTGTATGGTCCATCACTAGAGTTACGCAGTTAAGCTGACAAAAAGGGAAATTCGCTGAAAAGTAACAGTTATTCTGAGTAAAAAGAGCTGGTCTATCACTAGATGTGTAGTCTCATCGAAACACAAAATACCTCGAGTGTTACGGCATACCCAATAATGTAATACAGTTGTAAGATTGAACTGAAGTCCACTGTATATCAAGCTTGCCATCTCCATGTACATGTATACACCAGCTCTCTCGTGACTTCTCACATGAAAGAAATACCCTGACTTGATACTAGGCTGATATGATATGATGTTACAATACGTATAAGCGTCAGAGTTCTCGTCCAAATAAATTCAATAAAGATTAGTGTATGGTTAGCAGGTGGTTCATCCAGTGATCCCCTCAACGATTTATACTTTCTTTGTAAAAAAAAAAAAAAAAAAAAAATTACAAGCAGCGTCGAGGTGGACGAAATTGAAATCAGTTTCGAGGAACAATGCTGTTTGTATGCTGGAGCTAAGGTCAAGTAGTGTATTCCTAGAACTATTCCTAGTGTGAACCCGTACCCCCGCTACCTACCACTACGCTATCAATGTTCATAGGTATACTCATGATGCCCCACTTTTGCTCGCGGAGTTTGATCAATAGCTCCTCGGAGATAAAGTTTATGTTTTTTGACATATCGTATATACATAATTCTTACTTGAACTTGTACTAGAACTTGAACTTATATAATTACGCAAATAGGCTCTGTACGACCCCAATACAACAGTATTATTTGTTTGCATCCAAAAATGGGAAGATACATTCTTCTTCAGTTTATTATTATGCCATCTAAATCTTGCTCGACGACCAAGTATTTTAGCTGTTTCAACAAGTTAAAAAAATTGGAATATGCTGAAACATGTTTTCCAAAATTCTACTTATTTGTAATGTTGAGAATGAACTATTGTTTCAAAGGCATCTGAATTCAAAACTCATTTTGCTAATATCGATCAATTAGGACGTCAAGTAGGAAGGCGAGAATATCTGTGTTGATGGGTTTCTACAAGAGTAATACGAGAGAATACACGTTAGTAGTAATAGAAGAGCATCTTTTATCGCATTGACCTACTTTTGTAGTGTCATGTGGTGCACACGTGGTACTCACGTGACAATCACGTAATCAGGAGGTTAAAATCACGTGATCGAGAAGTCAAGGTCACTATAGTTCCGTCACGTGACCGGAAGTGGCCCCTAGGGATGTATTCTTCCGCGGTGGTGCGGTCCGGCGGTGATGCGGTCACTTCTGCGGACAGAAACTAGTCCCATCTCAGCGAGACTTCAAATACGCGGGTTTTCGTGAGAATCATCTTGAATGTCTGGGAATTTTCGCGGAGACTCCCGGGAGGATCTATACTTTGATGCTGTTAACATCAGGTCAAACGCATTTATAATGTGAACTTTCAAGATGGCCACACAACGCCCGTCCTAGGTTGGTCCCGAAATGCACGTCATCAAACATGATCCCCGACAATATCGCCAGCACTATTCTCCACAGCTCAATACACGCGGTCGGTCCGTTTTGGCACGAAAAAAATACATAAATTCATGGGAAGTAAGACTTATAGTAATAAACATAACCAGTAGGTGTTGTATGATGTTGTTACGACGAACCTAACCCATAATGAATCATGGATGCTTTGGGGTCCAGACCATCCCTGGTCCAAATGAACTCCAGCTGTTACGCCTTAACATCCTGGCATAACGCCTTAACGGCATTATCTTAACGCCTTATCGTAGCGCCTTGAGTTCATGATGTAAATCGACGAAAGAACAACAACAACAGGAATGACAGATGAGAAAACAATAACAAGAACAAGTTTTTATATAGTTTATTCTCCTGAATGTTACATCATACCCACGCTGGGGGGAGCCGCTTCTCTCTTGCAGGAAACAAGCCTATGTTTTTGTATACTATGATTGTCTTTTTGAATTTGGTGCTAATACTGTTATGTGGAAAATGGAATAGGTCTTTGGAGTATGGACGCGGATATTCTTTAATGGACGACGGCTGGATTATGAATGACGGACTAGACGCTTGTAATGTTTACAATTCAAGTACTCTTGTCCAATCAGAGCCCGCCATTTGGTGCTGCATCTCTAATATTCGTTCTTGCCCGTTAGATGTATTCTCGGCTGCTCTTGTCCAATCAGAATTCGCCATTTCTGAAAGTTCAATCTTCCGCCATGTTCGCTCTCATCCGTTTGTTCTAATCGTCGTCGGCCAGGCCTGGATATCGTTCGGACCGCATGTCCTGAAACAGCTGTTTGCGCATTCTGATCGCATTTTTCAATGCCTCGGTGAGTGGTAACCCCATATACTCTTCCAAGTGACGCTTGGTCTTCATGATGGACCTGTGCGTGGGGTCGCCTTTCATTTCAAGCGGGAGCAGACTATACCGTTTATATATGGCCATGGGTCGACATCGGGCCTACAGATTAGTCTTTTGTGTTAAATGCCGTCATTTTCATGATACAGCTCACCTATCTCCAGTGTACGAGTTGTCACAGCGACACAGCTCACCAATTTTTGTTGACAAATTTTTCAATCACACAGACCTAATTCCAAACACTTTTAGATCATATTTTTCAAAATTATCTTCTGTCCACAGGTACCCAACTAGACAGGCTAAATTAAATTTATACCGCGATTTTTACTATTCTGACTTATATTTTTATAGTACTAAAATAAAGGGTCCTAATATATGGAACAATTTACCCTCTGAGTTAAAATCTCACGTTTCGCTCTCACTATTCAAATCAAGGATAAAATCGTATTTATTAATGGAACATAATTAGACATCTATTTTGTTTGCCGTCTGTGGAGGTTGGAAATTCAATTTGCATTTTTGTTTTATACAAAATTGAATTTTCTCACTATAATTGAATTTACCGCATATTATCATCCTTGTAAATATAATTATTATTTTGGCATAAAACAAACCCTCGGGGCTTTCATCCCGCCACTATTATATTTTGTTTAATAAGCATTATTGTTATTCATGGTGAAATAAAAATCAAATCAAATCAAGTGACGCTTGGTCTTCATTATGGACATGTGCGTGGGGTCGCCTTTCATTTCAAGCGGGAGCAGACTATACCGTTTATATATGGCCATGGGTCGACATCGGGCCTACAGATTAGTCTTTTGTGTTAAATGCCGTCATTTTCATGATACAGCTCACCTATCTCCAGTGTACGAGTTGTCACAGTGACACAGCTCACCAATCACCAATCACCAATATACGAGTTGTCAGAGCATTTCCATCACAACTCTCTAGATTTGTATCTAATACCGCTTATGCCGGTGCTAGGGGCCGTGTGGTCATGTCATCCGAGTTGCCACATGAACAGGTACAATAAAAGCGTACCTGAGATACAACACATATCACGAATCGTTAGATTCTTGGTATGTGCTTTAGAATAGTTAACCAGAAGACTATATTGTGAAGTCATGTGGCTCTGTCGGTATGTCGGCACCTCTTCCCACTTCCCTTATATGTGTTGTAATTTTTACCTGTATATTGCGAGATTCTGCTGGTGGACGTTTCGTCCCCGAGGCCCGCCCCCTGTACAGACCTTCTGGTCTTTGATATATGTTGGCATTTGTGGGAAGTTGATGCTGGGTCGACATCGGGCCTTACAGACTAGTCTTTTATGTTAAATGCTGTCATTTTCATCTGATGACGATACAGCTCACCAATCTCCAGTGTACGAGTTGTCACAGAGAAACAGCTCACCAATTACCAATATACGAGTTGTCAGAGCATTTCCATCATAGCTCTCTAGATT
>JAVTVY010016176.1:0-26282 GCA_036873755.1 Hanleya hanleyi | reverse complement strand
CAAGTGACGCTTGGTCTTCATGATGGACCTGTGAGTGGGGTCGCCTTTCATTTCAAGCGGGAGCAGGCTATACCGTTTGAATATGGCCATGGGTCGACATCGGGCCTTACAGATTAGTCTTTTGTGTTAAATGCCGTCATTTTCATCTGACGACGATACAGCTCACCTATCTCCAGTGTACGAGTTGTCACAACGACACGGCTCACCAATCACCAATATACGAGTTGTCAGAGCATTTCCATCACAACTCTCTAGATTTGTATCTAATACCGCTTATGCCGGTGCTAGGGACCGTTTGGTCATGTCATCCAAGTTGCCAAATGAACAGGTGCAATAAAAGCGTACCTGAGATACAACACATATCACGAATCGTTAGATTCTTGGTATTTGCTTTAGAATACGTTTACCGGAAGACTATACTGTGAAGTCAATTGTCTCTGTCAGTATGTCGGCACCTCTTCCCGCTCCCTTATATGCGTTGTGATGAATGCTTTCCTGATGCAGGGGCGCGTTTGGGTGTATGCCTGTTTTACTTTATCCTGTCCGCCGTCTTCGATTACCGCAGCATAACTAAGAATAGGTTTCTGCACAATACGATCGCAGAAGGTAGGTTCTTTCTCACTATCTGAGGAAAAGCTCTCCGTATCACTAAATAGACTCTCAGCAGTCTCAGTTTCGGCATCAGTCAGTGAACTCTCGTCAGTCTCTGTATCAGCTTCTTGTGCCTCGGAGTCTTTAATTTCATATATATTTTTCTTGTGTCGCATCATATCGTAACGTCTGATGAACGTGCGTTCACACCCAGAGCAAGTATAAGCCATGTTGATGATTGAACGTCGACTGTGGATGTTTTGGGGATACACTTGCCTTCATAAACAGTAACGCCCATCAACGTTTAGCTTAACACTTCAACGCCCTGGTGAACTAGCTCAGAAGCTCTGATTTCCATGGAATTACCCCTAATATATCGAAATGCAGTGACGCTCGTCAACGCCCGTCGTCACGCTTTAACGCCGGTCTCAATGCCTTAACGCCCCATCTTTACGCCTTAACGCCCGTCTCAGCGCCTTAACGAGCGATAAAGGGGATTTGAAAATTGACGTTTGACCTCTGAGTGCACTTCCGGTCACGTGACCGGAAGTGACCTTTGAAAAGCTTATTGGCGTACCATTAACCCTTGACCTCTGAGTGCATTCTATCCCCTGATGCATCACTTCCGGTCACGTGAGCGGAAGTGACCTTTGACTACGTGACCGGAAGTGACCGTTGACCTCTGCGCTGCTCGGAAATGACGTCATCGTACGCATGCGCACGTACCAGTGATGCACCCTGTATCCTATAGGCCGAAGGGCCTGGGGTGGATGCAACACAGGTACGTCAGCATGCGAACGAAGACGTCAATTCCGTGCAGCGCAGGGGTCAAAGGACACTTCCGGTCAAGTGGTCAATGTCACTTTCGGTCACGTGACTGAAAATGATGCATCATGGAATTGAGTTCACTCAGAGGTCAAAGGTCAATGGTCCGCCAGATCAGCTTTTCAAAGGTCAAACGGATGAGAGCCAACATTGGCGAAGATTGAACTTTCTGAAATGGCGAATTCTGATAGGACAAGAGCAGCCGATAATACATCTAAATGGCAAGAACGAATATGACAGACACAGCGCCAAATCGCGGCCTTTGATTGGACAAGAGTACTTGAATTGCAAAGATACCCAATTCGGCTCCCCCCAGCGTGGGTATGATGCAAGATTGGGGAGAATAAACTATATGAAAACTTGTTGCTGTTGTTGATCTCTCATCTGTCATCCTTGTTGTTGTTGTTCTCTCGTCGATTTACATCATGACCTCAAGGCGCTAAGCTAGGGCGTTACGATAAGGCGTTAATATAAAACCGTTAACGCGTTATGCTAGGATGTTAAGGCGTAACAGTTGGATTTCATTTGGACAAGGGATGGTCTGGATCCCAAACATCCGTGATTCCGTATGGGTTAGGTGTAAAGTCCGTGTTCCGCTTTTTATATTTTCGGGTCAAATTCTAATTTTACTTACAACCCTGCAGATGCCACCATACCCATTTTCCTGGATGAATCCTCATGGTTTAGGTGTAAAGTCCATGTTCCGCTTTTTATATTTTCGGGAAAATCCTAATTTTACATACACCCACTCACCCACCTTGCCTCTCTCGGCAGGCCCCGATAAGCCGGGACCGATATTAGCCACTCTAGACCTGGTTGATAAGGGTTTTCCTATTTTAAGGATAAGGTTATATTTTCGGAACAAATCCTAATTTTACATGCACCCACTCACCCACCCTGCCTCTCTCGGCAGGTCCCAATAAGCCGGGGACCGATATTAGCCCCTTTAGACCTGGTTGATAAGGGTTTCTCTATTTTGGGGGTAAAGTCCGTGTTCCGCTTTTTAATAGTTTCGGGACAAATTCTAATTTTACATACACCCACCCACCTACCCTACCTCTATCGGCAGGCTCCGATAAGCCGGGAAGCGATACTAGTCACTCTAGACGTGGTTGACAGGGGTTTTCCCTATTTTAGGGCAAAGTCCGTGTTCCGCTTTTTTGATATTTTCGGGACAAATCCTAATTTTACATGCACCCACCCATGACTTGATCGTCCTGGAGGAGCGCTTCACTTTGACACCTTCCAAGACCCATTCGGACCACTAGGGGCCCACCTCGACCGCTAAACGTCCATTTCCATACCACTTTGTCTACCGTGCATGCGCACGCACGTCACATCCATCCAGTCGGATGCTCCCTCACGAGTGCTTCGACCCAATCGGATCGCTAGGGCTCACCTAGATCCCAAAAGGTCCACCCCAACGCTACTTGCCCAATGCGCATGCGCACAGTGGCTTTTTCAAAAAAAATCACCGCTTTAATAGCTTCTGGACCCCTCCCATCGTCTTCTACAGCTCGAGGCAAGGAAATCAAGATCCCACACCCCATAGTAAAATCCACCAGAAAAAAAGACCACCCCTATACCCCATACAGCCATTCCTCGTATAGATGCAAATGCAAATGGAGATAACCCGGAATTTGGCCTACAGAGGGTTCGCCCCGTCAGAGTTGTCTTCCTTGCCTCCAGGGGGCAGCGCGATCGACGTCTTGATGTAAAAAAAGGGGAATCCCCACAGCAAGCGCCGCCATTTCGTATGTTTATTTTTTTGCGGAGACATAATGGGCAATAAACGCTCGACCCTCGGGTCGCACTTATCCTAGACTTGTCAAAATAACATCGTACAACACCTATAGGTTATATTTATTACAATAAGTCTTACTTCCCATGGATTTATATATTTTTTCCACATTATAATTGCCTTTGACCTGATGTTAACAGCACCAACGTATAGATCCCCCTCCCCTCGGAATCTCCGCGAAGATTCTCGGACATTCAAGATGATTCTCACGAAAACCTGCGTATTTGAAGTCTAGCTGGGATGGGGCTAGTTTCTGTCCGCCGAAGTGACCGCATCACCGCCGGACCGCATCACCGCGAAAGGATACATCCCCTCAAATCACTTCCAGTCACGCGACGGAACTATAGTGACCTTGACCTCTCGATCAAGTGATCTTGACCTCTTGATCACGTGATGGTCACGTGAGCACCACAGGACACCAGAAAGGTAGGTCAATGCGCTAGAAGATGCTCTTCTATTACTACTCACGTTTTACATGCAGTTACAAAACGATCAAGCGACAATGCTATAATTATCCCTATTTTTTTACCATGTATTGGTGTTCCCTTGGACAAGGGTCAATAAGGAATTCTACAAGTTGTGCAGTCTGCTATGCATTAATTTGATCGGGCGTGGGATACTGATTCGCTATTATGGCCTTTACGGTCAACGACAAACAATGGAGAGTTGAAACTCCTTGACTTGATAGTTTATCATATTGGGGTCATTTTGAGACTATTTGTCTAACCTCTCGAGCAGAGGATCATGAGAAAATTGAAAATGTTGTTGATGATGGGAGGAGACGAATGGTACGTGGAGTACCAGAAAAGTGATGTTTTTGTCATATTTTTATCAAAATGTCTGCTGTTCCCCGATCAAAAGTGGGCAAAAACTATTTCATTTCACATCACATCAATATTTACTAATTTATCATGTAATTTTTGCGAAGAAACTGCATAAATGAAAAATTCTGAAAATCCGACCGAAAAATCGACCAAAATATGCCGTTTTTTGAAAATCACGTCACTGTGACGTCATCAAGGCGGCCATCTTGGATTGTTTTACATTTTTCGGTAGAGCTTGACCCAAGGGTATAGTGTGGTAAGTTTCAGCCCCCTAGCTCAAGGGGTAAGAATAGTAATTGGGGGGGGCATTTCGCGCCCCCCCCCAGGACGAGTCCAAAAGCGACAGAACAGGTTTCTCAGTTGTCGATAACTTCAATGAATTATCACCCAATGGTTTTTGGTTCGTAAAACCAGTTTCATGAGGTTTATACAGACAATTAATAAGTTATGCAAAACGAGATGAATCACAAATATCTATTCGTGTTTTGCGCCGAACATACAAAATAAGGAACAAACGGTTGGCTTTTCGCAAGTTCAATTCGAAATTATGCAACTTTACTAAAGTCTGTCCATTTTAATTAGTCGTCTACTTTGAAGCTTGTCAAAAATCAATAGTTAAATCTGCAGAAATTTTCTTTTTTTTGTCAACATACACAACAAGGAAAAACTATCACATCGAAAACGTGATGAGTTAGAGCCATCACCCTTTTTTATGATCACCTTTAAAAATTATGGTCATCACCTGAGCAAATTTAGATCATCGCCTTTCAAGGGTGACAAGGCAAAGTCATCACCCTTAACAGGTGCTGACCGTCACCATTTAAAGGTGATGGTTCTAACTCATCACATTTTAATCAGGTCTGGTCACCACTAAAGGGTTATGGGCCATCACCTTTTTTCTGGATGTGTAGTTTGCCGACACTAAGACTCCAAACTTAGGGAAACGGGACAACAGTCCTAGTACATGAGCTACAGAGAACAGCCTGGGGACTTCGCTTGGTCTATCGTATATACGTATACTGAAATTACAATCGAACATTGTCCTCATTTCAGTGTAAGTTTTAAGTATATTATCTACTGTGAACAGTATGTGGAACAGCGATTATGTTATTCGTATAAGTCAGTAATTCCGAGAATCGTCATTGGAAAGCTGCGATTACTGAGAATGCTCTAGTTAAAGTCTTACTTTATATATTCGTGTCATACGTGTTGGAACATATTCCTCAGAACGGAGTGTCATTTCACAAAACAACAAGAGGCTACGGTGGATCTAGGAAAGAAAACTTCGCTGTTTACCAGACATGGATGTTGACAAGCTGGATGAAGACAAGCGAAAAAGTTCAAAAGAAATCTTGACGAAGATGACAATTGAGTTACACGAGCAAATTGCGTGCGGAACTAATGAATTTAAAACGTTAATGTTCGCTGCTAAAGATGTTGTTGGAAAGGCCTCTATTTCGAAAAAACGTTGCAAAAGCATCATAGATCTAGCATACAGCCTTGAAAAACGTGGAGAGTTGAGCATAACTAAATTTGACTCCTTGCGTACGATTTTGTCAAGTGCACATTTGCCGGCGTATATTCAAACTGTGAACAAGGCTGAAAAGGAAATACAGGCAATTTTTCTTGACAATACGGGAGGAAGAGAAGCCACCCCTACAAATTCCCGCAACGTACACAGTGAAGAAAATACTGGTACCAAAATACAGAACGATTTATCCAATACCACCGAGCCACCGGTATCGAAAGACTTTTCAGTGAAGGTAGAAAATGAAAAAGAAGCAAAGGAAAGAACGAAAAGAATACGGAGAAGAACAGAAGGAAAAAAAAGGACACCGAGGCCTGAAATGTGTACAGAGGACGGTGCTGAGAATTTCAGATCGCCAGGTTTGTTGTTTTTTTTAGCTCTGTGAGACTTCCAATTTAAAACTTTGCATAGAATTCTGGCCACAAAGTCTTTTCGAAAGAAACAAGCGCTGGATGAGCGCAAAGACCTCCGTCGAGGCAACAGGGTCCGTAGCGTAATACATCACTGAATAACATACGGCCGGATGCCAAGCTCAATTTTGCATTTGTTGGACGTTAGCTTCATCAATGGTAATTAATCTGGGATTGAGGGTTCCTCACTAGCATGTCCAGACAGGGATGTGAAAGTCACATTCCCAGCAAATAATTTTTGTTTGATTTGACGTGCATGAAATATTGGGGTATGGAATAGAGTATTTTGATGGAAAACCTGGAAAAGTGCTGGAGACATTAGGCCCCATCCCACCCACACCTCCCCATGAGAGGATCCCCTCACCCAAATCAACACGTTAGCGACAGAAATGAGACCCTGTGTGCCTAGTTGTACCAACTTGCTTGTGATTTTGTGCTATAGGCCCAACACAGCAACACTTCATATTTTGTATGTGTACAGTATAGCATCATCATTGATGAGAGAATGCTCTTCAAAACACACCTGATTTTACCGACACTTCGTTCTGATCTGTCTCAACATCATATGATGAGGATTCAATGCGCTCGGTATAATTTTGTATACTGGTGTTACAGGTCACCTTCGCCTTCACCTTACTGTATCAATGACCATGGACTTGTACATGTATCACATTCACATTGAATGGTGATGGCTGATGAGAATATTGCCCCTATGGAACAAATGACTGGATTCCACGCAGCAAATATTTATTGTGTAACAGTGAGAAGAAAATTAATTGTATAAACATTCCAAGCCTCATTGAACACAAGCCGCACCATACTTGATATGAATATAACGCGCGTACATTAGCTCGCTTGGACGTCGCTTAGTTAAATATGGACAGACTCGCAAAAATCTCAAAATTTTCAAAAGCCACAAAAATGCCCTCAGCTTGTACAGAGTAAGTAAAAATACTTATGTACAACTTGATGTTTAGAAATGACTGTGTTGAGCGGTTCTATTCCCAACTAATAATTAAAAACTGTATTAACTCGGCTTCACATTTTAGAGAATGACTTTAATTGAGCCAAAGATGAAAGAGAAATACACTTATAAAAAAATCTATTTAAAAAAATATCTGTATATATGTTTATATTAATTTCCATAATTTATTGAAAAAAACTATACGTAGACTTCGACCACCCAATATCACACAGGCCAGGCAACTGTGAGAACAAGTGAAAGATACCCATCGAGTTGAGCGGATTTGCAGATAAACAACAACAAAAAATTGCACTTTGTGCCTCACGAGGCCCTTCTCCATAGAGTGCATGCCAGTTATTTTTCTAGACTACAACAACAACAGTTTTGCCTGTATCACAGTCCGAGCTTCCGATTACCCTTCAACCTTACCCAGACGACGGATAATTTTTGACAGATTGTCCGGCTAGGTTGTTGATCGGATTCACAGATCATGAATTCCACCGTGACGGAATCACCGTTGGGAAGACTTTTCTTTATTCAAAGTCATGTACTCGGAAGTTCCGTGGTCATACCCATGTAGTTTCAAGTTTAGTTTGCTATTCTATATGACATCTGTTTACGGATCCATGAAAAATCCACAGATGATCCAGCATTTTCAGTAAATCATGCTTCGAAATGTTCGTGACGGAATCACCTGAAACGGACATGACTCTTGACTAGTGTTGCTTGTCTATTTTTTGCTGCTCTGTTTCAATCTGACTATTCTTATATGACATCTCTTACTAACATACAGTACCCAAGGATGATAAGATTTTTTTCATCGTGAGAAAAACGCGACTGGATCATCCCAGGGGTTAAATCTAGTCCATGACGGAATCGACAAAAAATCGTGATGGAATCACGAATGCGCTTTTTAAATCTTATCGGTAAAAGTGCTTTATTAATTACATATTTTCTTCAAAAAAATATTCCTAGAGTGAATTTATCTCTTCTACTTAGAAAATTAAAACTCTGACCTCTTATTTTTACTAAGGTATACAGCTCCCGCCACATGCATATCTTTTCTGCAGATGTTTCAACTATCTATATTGTAGCCGTTACACCGGTAAGCAGCCCAGCTTAATTGCCCTGAAGAATATAGTTAAATTCCGTGCTAAGGTCCTGACAAAGCTCTCTCAGTCTCATAAAAGCTGTTCATATAACAAGGTAATTCAGAATATGATTGCTAAATTGTAGTTGTCTTCGTGAGTAATATCTTACTATCGCCTATCTCTGATACGTACAGTTAACATAGAAAACTCATACTGTCTTGTGTCTGTCATTTTTTATTTTTATTTTTTCCTTCTCTATTTTTGTGTGTATTTTTGTGTGTTTTTTAACCCTGTTAGCCCTCGCCATGTGGGTAATTGTAAGGGTGAGTCCATGTAAAATAATGGTGCAAATACTGTAATAAATGCCCAGTGGTGTGTCCAGGTCCATGCTAATATAGGGTCTACGACAGAATGTGGAGTGAATTTTATGCGAAAAAGGGCTGTTTAGCAATGTCCGTTTTTCCGTGGAATTCATGAGCGCACGATTGAAGTATCATGGGAAGATATATATTTCCAGTCGCTATCTTCAAACAAAAGAAAAAGCCGAGAGAGCGCCTCGTGAGGCAGAGTTATTTTTCCAGACTACAACAACAACAGTTTTTGCCTGTATCACAGTTCGAGCTTCCGATGACCCTTCAACCTTACCCAGACGACGGATAATTTTTGACAGATTATCCGGCTAGGTTGTTGATCGGATTCACAGATAACGATTGAAGCATGGGAAGATATATTTTTTCAGTCGCTATCTCCCCAACCCTCACCCCCACCCCCCAACTAAAAAAAAAAGAAAAGAAAAAGCCGAGAGAGTTCTTCGGAGTTTTACGTTTTTGACCTCTGACTTTGAATTTGACTTCTCACTTCCGACTCGCATCCTGGTGAATGACACTCGTCCTTTATCTTTTTGCCGATTCAGAGATTCTCGAGGAAGTTTCCAATTATACTATCTGGAATGCGAGTTTTTCTTTCGTGAAAATTTACTTTTTATGAAAGCGCAGGTTTGTCTTCGTCGCATACCGGCCATCTGTACCAGCGCGAAGCTATAAGTACACGCGCGAATTTAGTACCCTCGAATAAAGAGACCCGGTGGAAGCGCTGCAAAGGATACACACCTTTTGTGACGTAAGCATTCATTTGTGTCCAGAAACTTTTCAAAATTTCGTCGGGAACCATGGCAATCCCTATTGGAAATCACACGAGTCGTGGGTTCCCCATATGACAATTATTTGGCGGGAGATTTCACGTTGCGCTCCTAGACCTCCGTCTGATCGACGGAGGTAAAAAAAAAGAATTTATAGACGACGATATCTGTGACTACTGTGGAACTGTGGTTGAGACGCTAGAGCATCTCTTAATAAAATTTTCCAAAGTGAAAACACTTTGGCTAGATTTGGAAAAATGGCTTCAGAAAACGGCAAAGATGACGGGACAGATATCTGACGATAAAACAATTCTGGGTTGGGGTAAAGACCAGTGTCTAATGAACACACTCATGTTGTTAACAAAGAATTATATCTTTAAATCTAGACCTTAGAAGCTTGTTCATATTAAGACACTTAATATTTTTTTCAATCACTACACAGCAGAAAAATATATCGCCAATGTCATGAATATCATCAGTATGTTTAAGAAGAGATGGTGTTTATACTTGAAAATTATTTTAAAACACTGGAATAACTTTATGTTGTATGCTAGAAATTTGTAATGCATGGGGTATGAGGTATGGCTGTGAGAGTGGCACCATGTGTGAGTAAAGAATGATAATTTTTTTTCTTTCTAGGCTGATTTACATGACCAGCGATACTGTGTTAGGGTAGTGCCTCGCGATTTACAGAGATAAAATATTGAAGAGATCCATCCCTGCTATATCCAGGTCCAACGAATCTCATAAGCCTCAAAGTGATAGTTTTACTTCTTGAAGGAAATTCCTGGGCTCTAGTCTAGTCTAGCGTGCAGTTCATTCCCAACAGCATAACGATCTGAGTACATAATTGATAGAGGTTTCAACAATATATATATACTCTATATATTCGGTCACTTCAAGACGTGCGGAAAATTTAGAACACTAGAATAAAGTTATATGAACATATTAGGTCTACTTCTTTCTTGCATAGCGGCGAGAATATGACAGCTAAACAATGTTAAACTAAACTCCATGTTTTAGTGTTCACATTGCTCAGGACCATTTCTCAGTACAACTTTATGGTGTTGATCAGTCCTCAGCACCAAAAAGGGTGTTGGAGAAAATATCGTTTTGATGGCTGTGTGATATGTTTCAGTTGTTCAAAGACTCATGGATGCAGTTTCTTTTAAATAAGTCCAAGTGTATAACCTGGTTTGATAGAGGAAGTATGAGTTATGATTTGTTCTCATCTCAGCTCCAATTTATTATCTGTATATGGTAGGTTTCTGCTGGTAGACTGTTAGTCCCCGAGGCCCGCCCGCTGTACATGTCACTCGACAAATATATGTAGGTTTATTGTTTCAGTGGAAAATTTAAACCGTACGACTTCGGACATTCCAGGTTAGTTTTCTAGGTTTCTTGCATTTACCAGGTTACCCCATGTTAAGGCGTTTACTCCATCAGACGTCCATGATGCCCATCCAGTAACATCAGATGAGTTGTTTGAGCTGATCTGTCATCATAGCTCCCGAGCTAGCGTATCTAATTCCGCTTAAGCGGGTGCTAAGGGCCGTGTGGATACTTCATAGTTCCCAAATAAACAGCTGCAATAAAAGCGCGGCTGGGATACTAAGGCTACGTCCGGGAATCCACCGTATTCTCGGGTCTGAATATTAGGTGTCGATAATTTCCTGTTGAGTCATATGGTTGCTTTTTAGTCACCAGACGTCGTCAATCTTTGCCACCTCTTGCATATCGCTCCAATTGAGCTATTATCGGTTGTCCAACCCACGGTCTCCCATGACAAAAGCAGAGTCACGGTCCGAATAGCTCGCGGGTTCGATTCTCACTGAAGGGGTTCAAGCGAAGTTCTAGACTTTCTCTCTGAAATACCTCACTCAAAATGCCTCTGACTCCCAAATTTTATCTACATATATTTATCAGCTAGTAGGTTAATCGACAATCTCAATATTAAGCATTATAATCTTTAAAGAATCGATAACAAAGGTATTTAGCGCAATTTGAGGCTGCTGAATTTGAAAATGCCGGATTCCGAGCTGAATGGAATATTTAGAGGCTCCACATTTGAGAAAGGCAAGATGTCCGTCAAAAGACTCCAATGAAGGATGCGGTCATGTGGCAGTCTGAATATTAGTGCTAACCCTTGAGGCTAAAACTTTCGAATTTAGATCTTTAGATCATGCTCTATCCCAAAATGTAAACAATCCAAGATGTCCGTCCCCAATAAAACTTTTTTACCGATTTTCGATTAGATTTTTTGAATTTATTATTTATTTTATTTTCTTCGCAACAGATGATAAATTAGAAAATAATCATATAAATAATATTGTTTTGAGTACTTTTGTGGAGAAAAGGGCGAAATAGTTTTGAGACAAACGAATAAAACATCTTTCGCTGTTACATCTATATTTTCAGTTCGATTTTTCGATTTTTTTTATTTGTGCATTGTTTTCTTCGCGAAACTGCATGATAAAGGATGTGTGTTCTGTTTGTGTTTTGCATATATAAATGTACATGTAAACCGATAATATAGCATGCTCATGCTTACATCAAAATTTATGGGGCTTGTTTTATCTCTGGTGTCGAAATTATATGGTTTTAATTCAGTGGGTGAATACAAAAAAAATATTGCGTGATTTCATTTTCATTTTCATTCAGATTCACGGGCGTTTCGAGGTAGCAATCGGAATAGTAGGAATGGGGCATAGTAACTAATTATTTGTTCCAGTTTCTGGGTGCTTTTATTTTGACTGTACAAAAGGAAAGATCGGTAGAAAGGCATATATAGGTTCAAACTAGATTGTAGGGTTTGATATCGGTGGACAGTAGATAATTTGGCAAAATAATTCCGAAAATGTAAAGGCACTAAATTCGAATGGTGAGTACATTTGTGAGTCAACTGGAGAAGTAGATAATCATTCAGTTCTATCAAGGTTAATATTTTCAGACTCTTAAAGATAGACGCGCAGGATAAATGTTTATCTTATATCACATATCAGTCTGATGTTAATTTATTCGGAACTGAACCACTCCCTTTAATAATGCGCGAAAGGGATATAAATGTGGACATGATGTTGTCTCGGAGTAAATGTATATATTTCAATTATATAGGTCAGGTATATTAGCTGGTATGTAATATGCGTCTATAGACGTATGAAGATCGTAATATAACGAGACATTTTATGGAGATATTAAACCCTTGTCTATATAACAGTATATATGTAACTCCGAAGAATGATATCGTGGTTAGAATGATCTATATTTCAACTAATTCAAAGTCATTTTCAAGATACAAATTGGAGCAAGTGAGACATAGGATATATATACACTAAGGACAGTGAACAGACATGGGCAATTCGGAACAAGTGACTTTCGATGAACCCAGACAGTTGAAGGCATCTGGAAAAGGCGACACCGATCATTATGAGCCCATAAACGAGTCCGATCGTTGTAAACTCTACAAGTCTGTTCTCATGTCCCCAAAAACCCCAACTGGGCTTGCAAATAAAGTTCAGTTCGATGTACGTCTGTTCTTCTTTAGAAGGGGAGTGGAGAATATGGAAAAGATGACAAAAAACACATTCATCATCAAGCGGGACCCGAAAACTGGGCAGAGGTATGTGGAAAAAAAGGAGGATGAACTCACAAAAAATCGCCGGGCCCAGCAAAAAGAGGGTGTTACCGGATTCATGCCTCATTCCCCGTTCTGTCCTGTTGCTTCATTCGAAAGTTATATCTCCAAACTCCATCCGAAATGTGATCGCTTGTGGCAGTACCCGGTTGATAGTTTCCTCGACGACGATAAAGTTTGGTATTATAACAAACCTATTGGGAAACACCGCTTGGCAGCCTTCATGACCAACCTGGGCACTCGTCTGAAACTTTCTGAACCATACACTAACCACAGTATACGAGCAACCGGCATCACCATCCTTGGTAGAAACAACTATTCAGCATCTCAAATAATGGCTGTCACAGGTCACAGATCTGTCTCGTCGCTGTCGGTTTACCAGCGAGTAAGTGATGGCGAGAAACTGCAAATGGGCCACACGGTTGCGTCAGTAGCCTTTCCTGACACGATGGGTTCAACCCGAAAGACGAATACCGGTACGCATACACTTCCAGTAAATGTTCTTGTCAAACCCCATCCTGCAGAAACTGTGACATCATCTTCTCAGTACCCTGCACCCACGTCAAATGATGCCACGTCGGCCGTGTTACACACCCAGGATGTACGAGCAGAAGGCCATGCCGACGACTTTGATTTTGATCTTAATCAGCTGTTTTGTGAATTCGACAGCACCGCTGTCCCGCCCACATCGTGTGACATTCCCACAGCTATCCTGGTCGCCGCAAATCCCTCAGCGCCAATGTTCAATAACTGCACAATAAATGCAATCAACATCATCGTGCGAAAATGAAGCAAATACCTATACTTCTGCCAAATTGTGCAGGACAGTTTGATTTTTCCGATTTTTCTCTCGAACTGTAAATTTAAGTCAGTTCAAGTTGGTCCTTCTCCTGTGTGATGTTATGGAAACATGACACAAGTGACACTGTCGAGTGACACGGTGTTGAATTATAGACAGAATGGAAATGTAACAGTTCACACGTGTATTTGAAACTTACATATCCACGCAACAGATGTGAATCCGGAACGGGTCTTTCGATGTATTTATTAACAAAAGGTATATAATCTAGATATTATACTCGTCGATGGCTATTAAATATTAAATATGAAATTGAGATTAAGCTTAATGTTTCAGTATTTTATACGTTTCTGATTTTCAGAATAGAACATAAGAGATGAAGCTGAATTTGAAGTTAGATTGTTCATTCTTTATCACCGAAGCCCACCGGTATTTCACACGGAACCCGGGTTCATTGTTCACGGATTACAGTATATGTTATCGTTATCTTTGCTCCTCCCTTAGTACGTTTTAAAGATGAGGATTGTAAAAATGATACATTTGTCTTTGTGTTCATTTTTTCCGGTGCATGCTGTGGATCGTTCTGAAACCAGTGCAAGTCCGATCGAAGTCCGTTCCATTATGTCGGCCTTGAAGTCCAAAGTGATTCTTAATGCTCTGAGATATGATAAATTCGTTATACATCGCCCTTCCGGGGTAATACGGGATGAGATTTGGTTTCTCTCGCCATATTTTTCCTCGGCTGCGCCTCGGAAAAATATGGCGAGAGAAACCAAATCTCATCCCGTATTACCCCGGAAGGGCGACGTATAACTAATAATATACTACAGGAATGTTTATACAAATTTTCGTATATTAAATTCCGCGAAAAAAGGGTAACATTCACAATTGATGGTCAGATTATTTAATTGTTAAATTATGCACCATACACAGGAAAATCGATAGGCATCGGTATACTTTTCAGTCATGAACTCAAGACGTCAAAAGTGCCATCTTCAGATTTCAGCTGGAATTATTTTGCTAACCTCAATATGATTATTAGCATTTCTGCCAAAATGTGTTTATTTATGTTCCTGGTATCTTATTGGCATAGCAGGCGTTTTGTACGGTACCCATGGGCAGCTTATATATTAGAATTTACCAGCACCTCCTGATAATTATTACATCATAGAATGGTACCCAAACATGTGCGATCAACATTGAAAAGCTTATATATATATAATATTGCTTCATGCGTTTTAATTGACTTTAACTTCATTTTATTTAGATATGCATAGTTCCAGTCACAGACTACTATAAAACGCTATGTCAAAACCAGGCTCGATATGATAAACATGAATCCTAGCTGGTTGAGGACTGAATGATAAAATAACAGTTTTTTTTCTCATTATTTCTGTATCTCGGGCATAATCATTGACTGAGGGACAAGGTCCAAATTTTAACCGAAAACTTTCACAATTCAGCGGATGACTTGATTGGAACATCCAAATCTTCAAAAAAAGTTTTGATTAGGATATGCTTCTAGATGTTTATTGATTATATGGTAGTGTTTTTAATTGCCACGGGGAGAAAAGCAGTAGTAGGCAGCAACTTCGCTTTTACGGCCATTTCCACTGGTATCATTTATACTCTAAACTAATTATTCTGAAATCCATTATACGCACTACAAACAAGGCCGAATTTCACATACTTTACCATAGATGCCAACTGGTGTGGATGTTTGTATTTCATAGCATATGACCCGTACAGCTTGGAGAGGCCAAAATGACAAATACATTTTAATACGGGATATATGTTATATACATGCCATCCTATATTTCATATATCCAAAATAGCATAGTCACAGCGCAGAATATTTTAGTATCAACTTATATTCTATACAGCATGAATTGCAAAATAACCATTCATGACAAGACTGTCTTAAATATTAACCAAATAATATTGATGACTACATTCAAGAGGTATGACAAAGCATTTGTATATATGAATATTTAGTTAAATTTAAATCACTGAAATGCAATGTCGAAGTTTCATAAACCGTTTCCCTCCAAGAGGTATGTCTCATACTTGCTCATTATGATTTTTAACGTTATGAGAAGACAATTATTTTATATGGCAAATACTATACAACTATTGCAACTATAGAGCGGGACATCAAGATTTGTCAACTCGAGACAAGTGATGTACAACGAGCGCCCAGCGCGAGTTGTACATCACTTGTCGAGAGCTGACAAATCGTGATGTCCCACTCTATAACATGCAATAGTTGTTTTATTATACCGAATGTTTTATTTTTAGCACGTACAGTAATACTAATTCTAGTTCTGTATCGGTCATAATTTTGAAACGCTCCCGTTTGCCAACGACATCCGTAGTCGAAACAGTTTCGATGCAACAGAGCATCCGCACTGGCAGACGACCAGAATCGGCCTGTCACCGTGGGTACGCTGGCCCTGAGAAACAAACGGGAGGCTACATCTGGGTGGACCAGCAGATGTCGCCGTGGAACAAATGTCATGTTCAACGCTCTGCCGTGGTACATGACATTTATTCAACGGTAAGGCAAGATACGACTGCATCATCACTGAACATCACGATTTGTAGAATGACACGTGACAGGCTGTCAACCAATGAAGCCATTACGAATTTACATGAGGTGTAATAATAAGGTTTAACATCACGAAATGGTAATTCTGATACATGGAAAATATTAAGTTTTCATCTAATTCATCCAGGATGTAAAGAAAACCAAATGGAACATTTCAAGTGATTTCACCGTCTGTTAAATATATTTATATTTCGCTGAAATAAATTATTCAGTCTGACCCTTTCACTGATGGTTATACGGGTATGCTATTCCGTGTTATATGGTCAGCAAATATATGGCAGAACTGAATTGTTGCAACCAGTTTGGTATATATTGCAAATACATGCAAATGTTAAGGAATGACTGTGCTGCAAATACATGTATATTGGAAATATTTTCATTTACCAACATTTTAAACTCATTCAAGTGTTATCAAAAGTAATATTTCATTTTGCAAAGTAATGCAAATTTGAAAATGTGCTATGGCTTTGTTTTGGTACAAAATTTTAATTTTGATCAAACAACACGCTCTCGGTGATAGTGTCAGTGTGTAATACGTGGCATGACACGAGTGTAAGGAAAACTGTGTGCGGTTTCTTTGCGTATTCCATACATGTATCGTTGTTAAGGTTACTGTTGCCGGTCCCAATTACTTTTGCGCACGCATCACAATTTTGCTTAATTAAGCTACAATGAATCTTTTCCACGCAAGTAGTATATGTGGCGTAAATTCGATACCCTTTCACCCGGATGTAGAGGTCATTTGTGGAGGGAACGGGGAGGAGAGGTCAAGTGCAGTATAGTTCCGGCAGAATCACCAAAAGCTACCTCCAGCACAGGAGAGTTCCAATTGTTGGAGGGGATGTATTCAGGATGTATTCATCCGCGGTGATGCGGTCTGGCCGCGGTTTTGGCGGTGATTCGGTCTCGGGAAAAAGTTTCCGCGGAGAAAAAGTAGTCCCTAGATAAAATGGTCCGATTGGGTCGAGTGAGGTATCAAAGTGAAGCTTATGTGAAGGGGCATCTAATGGGCTGGGAGTGGGGTTGAACTATCGGCATTCTGTGCATGCGCGGTGGCCCAAGGGTATGAAAATAGCCGTTTTGGAGCTAGGGGAGTCCCTAATGGTCCGATGGGGTCGAGTGAGGTATCAAAGTGAAGCCTATGTGAGGGGGCATCTGATGGGCTGGGTGTGGGGTTGAATTAGGGTCATTCTGCGCATGCGCGGTGGCCCAAGGGTATGAAAATAGACGTGTTGGAGCTAGGGGGGCCACTAATGGACCAATGGGGTCGAGTGAGGTATCAAAGTGAAGCATTCGTGAAGGGGCATCTGATGGGCTGGGTGTGGGGTTGAATTAGGGTCATTCTGCGCATGCGCGGTGGCCCAAGGGTATGAAAATAGACGTGTTGGAGCTAGGGGGCCACTAATGGACCAATGGGGTCGAGTGAGGTATCAAAGTGAAGCATTCGTGAAGGGGCATCTGATGGGCTGGGTGTGGGGTTGAATATCGGTCATTCTGCGCATGCGCGGTGGCCCAAGGGTATGAAAATAGACGTGTTGGAGCTAGGGGAGTCCCTATTGGTCCAATGGGGTCGAGTGAGGTATCAAAGTGAAGCATTCGTGAAGGGGCATGTGATGGGTTGGGTGTGGGGTTGAAATATCGGCATTCTGCGCATGCGCGGTGGCCCAAGGGTATGAAAATAGACGTTTTGGAGCTAGGGGAGTCACTAATGGTCCAATGGGGTCGAGTGAGGTATCAAAGTGAAGCATTCGTGAAGGGCTATCTAATGGGCTGGGTGTGGGGTTGAAATATCGGCATTTTGCGCATGCGCGGTGGCCCAAGGGTATGGAAATAGCCGTTTTGGGAGCTAGGGCAGTCCCTAATGGGCCGATGGAGTTGTATGAGGTATCCATGTGAAGCATTCGTGAAGGGCCATCTGATGGGTTGGGTGTGCGGTAGGAATATCATTCTGCGCATGAGCAGACGCAATGCGGAGCTCTCGTCCAATCAGAAGCGAGTATTTCAAATCCGTCACAGAGCTCTCGTCCAATCAGAAGCGAGTATTTTGACCCGGTGCATTATGGGACATATCCAAGATGGCGGCACGTATGTTCAAGATGGCGGCACATTCGGTGTCAAAAACCGGCCATTTCGTCGAGATGTGGTCACCTAGTGTCGAAAACTGGACCCTGTATGGGTCCCGCTAGACGTTTTGGAGCTAGGGAAGCCACTAATGGTCCAATGGAGTTGTATGAGGTATCCATGTGAAGCCTAGGTGAAGGGGCATCCAGTCAATGGGGTGGGTGCATGTAAAAAAATTCCTGAAAAAAAAATAATACGGAACACGGACTTTATCGAAAAATCCGGGAAAATGCCTATATGGGGTATGGGGGGTATATAGGTCGCCGGGCTTAACGGGGCTTGCCTATCAATAGAGTTATCTCCCCCTAGTTCCAGGGTGGGTGTATGTAAAAATTTTCCTGAAAAAATACGGAACACGGACTTTATTCTAAATTACGTGAAAATGCCTATATGGGGTATGGGGGTATAGGACCATCCTGGGAAACCTACTTCTCCACATTTGCGGTATAGGTTGTGGGGTCTCGTTTTACTCGTCTCGTCATTTAGAACATGATAGGAAGTGTCCCCGTGCGAATCGGTGAAATTTTTGAAAAAAGTCACCGAACCCCATATAGTCCCATACTGAGGGTATAGGATCAATGTTTGTCCCCCTGGGAAACGTACTTCTATACATTTGCGGTAGGGTTGTGGGGTCTCGTTTTACTCGTCTCGTCATTTAGAACATGATAGGAAGTGTCCCCGTGCGAATCGGTGAAATTTTTGAAAAAAGTCACCGAGCCCCATATAGACCCATACTGGGGTATAGGTTCAATGTTTGTCCCCCTGGGAAACGTACTTCTATACATTTGCGGTAGGGTTGTGGGGTCTCGTTTTACTCGTCTCGTCATTTAGAACACCATAGGAAGTGTTGCGGAGCGAATCGGTGAAATTTTTGAAAAAAGTCACCGAGGCCTGGGTAGGCCCATAGGCCTATACTGCATGGCTATGGGTGTATAGGCCCATACGGGGTGGACATGTTGGAGTCTAGGTGAGTCCCTAATGGTCCAATGGGGTCGAGTGAGGTCTTATTTTGAAGCTCTCGTGGAGGAGCACTTGACTACACTAATGGTTCGTCCGTGTTCAATAGTCTGCGCATGCGCAGACTGGCCCGTAGTATAGAAAGCAGGCATTTTGGGGGGTATGTGGGTGTGTGTTTGGGTTAGAGATGGGCTATTCACGGTTCGAATGGGCCGTGTGATGTATCCATGTGAAGCCTATGTGAGGAAGCCTCTGATGGCGTGGGTGTGGGGTTGAAATATCGTCATTCTGCGCATGCGCAGCCTGGCTGTAGTATGGAAATAGACGTGTTTGGGGTCTAGCCGAGCCCCTCATGGACCTATTGGGTCGAGTGAGGTATCTATGTGAAGGCTAGATGTGGGAGCTAGACTAATTATATATTCTGTATTATACAATCGGATAGCGGTTGTCGTGAATAACAACAAGTTCAGCAATGTTTATATAGTTTATTATCCCCAATGTTACATCATACCCAGGCTGGGGGAGCCGCCCTGGGTATGTTTAGTATGTTAACAGCAAAACAAATTGAAATATCAAACACCATGTTTTATTATTTAACGCACCGTCACATTAGGTACAAGTGTTTACTGAGCTCAAGTCAACGATCAGCATGTAGACATAGAGAGTATGTGCGGCATGTTATGGTATTCATCAGTGCGCGGGTGACGCATTCAACCGATGGCGGTGGTCGGTCAGCTTGGTCAGGAAAAACGTGACATTGGTTACCCTCTCTACCACCCATTGTATGTTGGGGCGTTGACGATGTGCCCATCTCAAGGGTTCCACGGTGTCCAGTATCTCCAGCATCGTCTCTAGTGACCTCCGGTTAATGATGGTGAACGGCTGGCCAGACACATAGATATTATTGCCGGGATAAGAATACCGTAACTGGCCGGTCTTTTTGTGACGTAAGATGTACCCGAAAGCGACATTCAATTTGAAGGCCGTAGTTTGATCTTTGAAGATGGCTTCCACGTTGCTGCGTAGACGGGTGCGGTTGGTCAGTGGAAAATTGTAAATATCTTGAATAGGGCCATGAGGGTGGAAACAGTGCCGTGTCATGGACCAATGGCGCCAATCGATGTCACTCACTGGATGGTTGTCCTGCAAGAGATCGCCCAGAAAATGTTCGATGTTGTCAGACGTATGACTCGAAACCGTAACGCTGGGGTCCGGCTGGATATCCAGGCTCTTCTGAACTGTGGGTATAGGCGGGCTGTCCTTCATCGCATCACCAGTGGCTTTCGTCTCCCCGGGCTTATCTTCACTGGGTCTGACCTCCTCTTCAGTAGGAAGTTGTCGCTCATGCCCTGGTACCGGGGCATGAATCAACCGTTGGTGTCGCAGCAACTGACTGCGTCGTTTGAAGCGTTTACCACAATCCTCGCATGGACGCTTGCGTGGCCCATGAATTGAACGTTCGTGGCGCAGTAACTGATCCTCCCGATTAAATGATCCTGCGCAGGTTATACAAGTATACCGTGCATCGTTGTGGGTGGAGGCCTCGTGGCGTCGAAAATTATCTAGACGAGTAAACTGCTTCTGACAAGTTGTGCAAGTGAACATCTTGGTGGAATCGTCCAGAAAATGTTCGATGTTGTCAGGCGTATGACTCTGTACCGGAGCATGAATCAAACGTTGGTGTCGCAGCAACTGACTGCGTCGTTTGAAGAGTTGACCACAATCCTCGCATGGACGCTTGGATGGCCCATGAATTGAACGTTCGTGGCGCAGTAAAGCATCTTCCCGATTAAATGACTGTGCGCAGGTTATACAAGTATACAGTCCATCGTTGTGGGTGGAGGCCTCGTGGCGTCGTAAATTATCTAGACGAGTAAACTGCTTCTGGCAAGTTGTGCAAGTGAACATCTTGGTGGTTGACAGAGTGTCTGAGGAAACGGCCAGGCCGCTTCCCTTTTATAGCACGCTAGCTGGTGATCTATTTTTAGCACACTCTACCCCCAGGGGGCTGTTCACAGCATCTGTGACGTCATCAGTACGAGTAGTAGCGAAAGTGAGCGTTTCGGGGCAGTGAAGGATGGTATTTGGTGTAGAGATGGACCATCCTTGGTCCGAATGCGTCATGGGAGGTGTCATGTTGTAGCTCTCGGGGTATAGACCCCAATTTGAGGGATATCCACAGCATCTGTGACGTCATTGGTGACGTCATCAGTACGAGTAGTAGCGAAAGTGTGCATTTTTTAGCAGTGAAAGATGTTACTTGGTGTAGACATGGACCATCCGCGGTGCGAATGCGTCGTGTGAGGTGTCATCTTGTAGCAACGCCCATCAACGTCATTCTTAATGCTTCAACGCCCTGGTGAAATAGCTCAGAAGCTCTGATATTCCATGGAATTGTCACTAATTCTTCGAAATGCAGTGACGCCCGTCAACGCCCGTCGCTACACCTTAACACTCTAACATAACGCCATGATATAGACCGAAGAGAGAACAACAACAGCAACAACAACAACAAGGATGACACATGAGAGAACAACAACAACAGGAAGTTTTTTCATATAGTTTATTCTCCCCGATGTTACATCATACCCACGCTGGGGGAGCCGCGTCGGGTATATTTACAATTCAAGAAGATTCTTATCCAATCAGAGGCCACCATTTGCATCTGTCATATTCGTTCCTGTCCGTTAGATGTATTCTCGGCTACTCTTGTCCAATCAGAAGTCGCCATTTCAGAAAGTTCCATCTTCGACCGTGTTCGCTCTGAACCGTTTGTTCTAATCGTCATCGGGCAGGTCAGGATACCGTTGAGGAAACATATCCTCAGATAGTTGTTTGTGCATTCTGAGTATCTATCAGTGCATGGGTGAATACTTTCATCCGATGGGGGGTGGTGGGTCAGCTTAACCACGAAGAATGTAACATTGGTGACCCTTTCCACTATCCACTTGGTGTTGGGACGCTGTTCATAGGCCCATTCCAAGGGATCCACAGTGTCCAGTTGGGCCAGCATCGTCTCTAGCGACGCCCGATTGGTAATGGTGAAAGGATGGTCGTACCATGGGTTGATGGCACTGGAATAGAAATAGCACAATTCACGTGTCATCTTATGGCATAAGATGTACCCAAATGCTACATTTAATGTGAAGGACGTAGGTTGGTCATTGAAGATGGCTTCCACGTAGCTGCGTAGACGGACGAGGTCGGTCAGTCGGAAATTGTACAAGTCCAATATAGGGTGATGACGGTGGAAGCAGTGTCGGATCATGGACCAATGGCGTCGATACATCTCACTCACTGGATGATCTTCGGGTAAGACATCGCTGGGAACATCCACCGCATCTTCCAGAAAATGTTCGTTGTTGTCAGGCGTATGACTGGAAACAGTAATGCTAGGAACCGGCTGGATATCTAGGCTCTTCTGAGCTGTGGGTATAGGCGGGCTCTCCGTGATCGCATCACCAGTGGCATTCTCCTCCCCGGGTTCATCTTCAGTGGATCTGTCCCTCCTGGGTACCTCTTTAGTGGGAAGTTGTCTCTCATACCGCGGTGACGGACCATGAATCAAACGCTCATGCCGTTTTAAATAACTGGGTCGATTGAAGAGTTGACCACATTCTTCGCATGGACGCTTGGGTGGCCCATGAATTGAACGTTCATGGCGCTGTAAATGATCAGGGCGCTGAAACGACAGTGTAGGCCTACATATCGTACAGCTATACCGGGCGGTTCCATCGTGCTTGGTAGCCTCATGGCGGCGCAAGTCGTGCCGGCGAGTGAATGATTTCGAGCACGTAGTAGAAGTGAACATCTTGGTGATTGACAGAGTGTCTGATGAAACGGCCAGGCCGTTTCCTTTTTATAGCACGCTAGCTGTTGATCTATTTTTAGCACAATCAGTTCAACTTGGACGTCAGCGACAAGAACTCGGATGTAGGCGCGATCAGCGGTCGAGAAAAAGAACCAATCAGCGGTCGAACAATCAGCCAATCGATAAGCACCGGATTTTTCCATACCTCGGGGACTTGGGGTCCCTACGGTAGTCTTTCGACGCGGTCCGCAGATTAGCCGCCATTAGCCGCCATTGTGGGGAAAAACCCCAGACAAACACAAACAAGTCTGGACATGTCGAAAGGTCACGCCTCATTCACCCAAACCGGAAGTGACGTCATATGCAAATTTCTGAGGTCAAAGGTCAATAAGGCTCGATTTAACGGGACACTGGCCTTATTGACCTTTGACCAACTGTGAGGTCACTTCCGCTTCCGTTCACGTGACCGGAACTGACCTTTGATCCGGCGCGCGCGTCCGTTCACGTGACCGGAAGTGACCTTTGACCCCGGCGCGCGCGGTGTAAACCAATCAGAAGCGAGTATTTCAAATCCGTCACAGAGCTCTCGTCCAATCAGAAGCGAGTATTTTGACCCGGTGCATTATGGGACATATCCAAGATGGCGGTTCCAAAATGGTGGATCCAACATGGCGGCTCCAAAATGGCGGATCCAACATGAACTGGAAAGCGGCGTATGTCAGAGCAATAGCACAAAAGCAACATTTGTTTGAACGCATCATTAAACGACGTTAAAGCGTTAAGAAAGTGTGTTAAGGCGTTGAGACGGGCGTTAAGGCGTTGAGACGGGCGTTAAGGTGTTGAGACGGGCGTTAAAGCGTAACGACGGGCGTTGACGGGCGTCGCTGCATTTCGATGAATTGGTGTCAATTCCATGGAAATCAGAGCTTCTGAGCTAATTCACCAGGGCGTTGAAGCGTTAAGCTAAGCGTTGACGGGCGTTACTGTCTATAAAAGCGAGCGTATTTCCAAAAACACGCACAGTCGACGTTCAACCGTCAATTGCGGACTAAAATGCCACCATTTTCCAACATGGCTGGCACATTTAATGAGATTTTGGCCCCCATGAAGTGCGGTTCGCCAAAATGAAATATCATGTACGAAAGAAAGTTTTCAGCTAGCGTAAAGTATATTGTCTTGTCTTATGCTCTGAGTATTTTGTAGATCCTGGTTGTTTAATAGCTGCATCTTGAAGTAGTGGATTGGTACAAAATCGTCTATTTTGAGGTGAAAACAACACACTTTTCTCTCCGTAAACATATGAAGCCAGTCGAGTTCAGCTCGGTTTTCGTACGTGATATTTCATTTTGGCGAACCGCACCTCATGGGGGCCAAAATCTCATTGAAATGTGCCAGCCATGTTGGAAAATGGTGGCTTTTTAGTCCGCAATTGACGGTTGAACGTCGACTGTGCGTGTTTTTGGAAATACGCTCGCTTTTATAGACAGTAACGCCCGTCAACGCTTAGCTTAACGCTTCAACGCCCTGGTGAATTAGCTCAGAAGCTCTGATTTCCATGGAATTGACACCAATTCATCGAAATGCAGCGACGCCCGTCAACGCCCGTCGTTACGATTTAACGCCCGTCTCAACACCTTAACGCCCGTATCAACGCCTTAACGCCCGTCTCCACACCGTAACACACTTTCTTAACGCTTTAACGTCGTTTAATGATGCGTTCAAACAAATGTTGCCTTTGTGCTATTGCTCTGACATACGCCGCTTTCCAGTTCATGTTGGATCCGCCATTTTGGAGCCGCCATGTTGGATCCACCATTTTGGAACCGCCATCTTGGATATGTCCCATAATGCACCGGGTCAAAATACTCGCTTCTGATTGGACGAGAGCTCTGTGACGGAATTGAAATACTCGCTTCTGATTGGTTTACACGGCGCGCGCCGGGGTCAAAGGTCACTTCCGGTCACGTGAACGGACGCGCGCGCCGGGGTCAAAGGTCAGTTCCGGTCACGTGAACGGAAGCGGAAGTGACCTCACAGTTGGTCAAAGGTCAATAAGGCCAGTGTCCCGTTAAATCGAGCTTTATTGACCTTTGACCTCAGAAATTTGCATATGACGTCACTTCCGGTTTGGGTGAATGAGGCGTGACCTTTCGACATGTCCAGACTTGTTTGTGTTTGTCTGGGGTTTTTCCCCACAATGGCAGCTAATGGCGGCTAATCTGCGGACCGCGTCGAAAGACTACCGTAGGGACCCCAAGTCCCCGAGGTATGGAAAAATCCGGTGCTTATCGATTGGCTGATTGTTCGACCGCTGATTGGTTCTTTTTCTCGACCGCTGATCGCGCCTACATCCGAGTTCTTGTCGCTGACGTCTAAGTTGAACTGATTGTGCTAAAAATAGATCAACAGCTAGCGTGCTATTAAAAGGAAACGGCCTGGCCGTTTCATCAGACACTCTGTCAACCACCAAGATGTTCACTTGTACTACGTGCTCGAAATCATTCACTCGCCGGCACGACTTGCGCCGCCATGAGGCTACCAAGCACGATGGAACCGCCCGGTATAGCTGTACGATATGTAGGCCTACACTGTCGTTTCAGCGCCCTGATCATTTACAGCGCCATGAATGTTCAATTCATGGGCCACCCAAGCGTCCATGCGAAGAATGTGGTCAACTCTTCAATCGACCCAGTTATTTAAAACGGCATGAGCGTTTGATTCATGGTCCGTCACCACGGTATGAGGGACAACTTCCCACTAAAGAGGTACCCAGGAGGGACAGATCCACTGAAGATGAACCCGGGGAGGAGAATGCCACTGGTGATGCGATCACGGAGAGCCTGCCTATACCCACAGCTCAGAAGAGCCTAGATATCCAGCCGGTCCCTAGCATCACTGTTTCCAGTCATACGCCTGACAACAACGAACATTTTCTGGAAGATGTGGTGGATGTTCCCAGCGATCTCTTACCCGAAGATCATCCAGTGAGTGAGATGTATCGACGCCATTGGTCCATGATCCGACACTGCTTCCACCGTCATCACCCTATATTGGACTTGTACAATTTCCGACTGACCGACCTCGCCCGTCTACGCAGCTACGTGGAAGCCATCTTCAATGACCAACCTACGTCCTTCACATTAAATGTAGCATTTGGGTACATCTTATGCTATAAGATGA
>JAVTVY010016175.1:0-62312 GCA_036873755.1 Hanleya hanleyi | reverse complement strand
TTTCCATTGTGCTACTTCCAATCCAAGGATTAATAAAATATATAGTTTTAGTGTATTCAAGTCTTTTGTGAAATTCATGTAGCATAGCTACTTTAGACGAGAAATGTCTGCTAACTGTATACTTGGACACAAAATTTGTACCACTCACGTATCTGTCAATATCTTTCAGCCAGGGCTTGTCCTTTAAGTTTAACAGTCTGTCTCCGTGTTTGGCACACAAAGCATCTCTCGACCATCGATCTTCTGTGTCATAGTCGATCAACCCGCCTGTATTCCACGTTAAAAAAGTTGCCAATTGTACACTATTTCCTTTACCGGTGGCCATAACAAATTGTATAGAAGGATCATCCAATTTCAGTCCAAATTAAAGCCAAAAATGGCGGCTGAACTGGGTGCGTTACAAATTTTTACTCGGAAACGGACCGAAACACATTTTTGATAAAGTTGAATGCGATCAATGTAATATGGTACAATTTATTTAATTAAAAGAAATCAAATTGGTTTTAGATTATAGATAATCATGTATGTGTACGATAGGAAATGTTTTTGACGTAAATTGTCATTTAGAGCAGTATATTGAAAACCACGAGAAATACGGATTCCGGACTAGAGTTCAAGTTAGCATTTTGGATTGACTGCAGGCCACTAAAATCTACCACAAACGAAAAAAGAGTTCTCCGTTCACCACGGCATGTCGTCTGTCTGACTCACAACAACAACAGATATTTTTGTTCTTTTGTACCGTTCTCGGCGTGCGCGATTTATCACGGCCCTGAGAATAAAATCAGGCGCGCTGTGGTGCGCGACCACACTCGCGCACCTCAAAAACGAAAGACTGTAAACCTGAAAATGAAATTTGAATTTATCGGTTACTCACCTGGTTCTGTCAAGATACAAGATACAAGATTTATTTAAACTCAGAATTACAATATAAGACAACGCTAGCTCATAAGAGCTAATATATCTGAGCATTATAATAAAACAACAGATAACAATAATAATCACTTAAAATGACCTATTGCATTTGTACATAATATTATCAGCTAGAACAGATCGACATAAAATTGGAATACCTAAGATTTGCAGAAGTTTCAACTGCGCGTAAAACCAAACAAACATATCGACATAAAACTGGATATTTCATATTGATAATATGATCACAGTTAAAACATATCGACATAAAACTGGATATTGCACATTGATAATATGATCACGGTTAAAACATATCGACATAAAACTGGACATTGCATATTGATAATATGATCACAGTTAAAACATATCGACATAAAATTGGAAGGTCTAAGATTTGCAGAAGTTACAGCTGCACGTAAAACCATTCCAAGATTTAAAAAGTCTGCGAAAGACATTTATATCCACTGTCGTCCTCATATTTTCTGGCAATTCGTTCCAGACTTTGGACCCGAAATCAGTAAAAGAATGGAGACCAGCATTTATTGTTCGACTATGCTGTCTAACAGCTTTGTTGCTGTTTCGTAAATTATAATGACTCGGACGTATGCTGATCATATCATTGATGTACTGAGGATTTAGTTTATTTACACATTTAAAAACTTCAGTGGCAATATTTCGAAGTCTGGATGGCTCCAAACTAGGTAAATTTGCTTTTAAAAGAAGATCATCGTAAGAGGAAGTAAAATCATGAAAAACAAATTTCAGGCCCCTATATTGCACTTTTTCTAATTTCTTCATATTTGTGGTACCACAGAAGTGCCACACAGCTGGGCAATATCTAAAATTTGACAATATAAAAGATTTATATATCAACAATCTGGTGGCTTGGTCCAGGCTTTTAGCAAACCGTTTCAGCACATTTAGTTGTTTGCTAGCACTTTTGATGACATTTGAGACATGCATATCAAATTTAAGAGTGTTTTCCAGTTGTACACCCAGATGCCTAGCATTTTGGGTGCTGACAACAGTGTTTCCATCAATATCAAGAGTGGTCCCCCTATATCATTTGAGATCATAACCTGAAATTTATCAGGGTTTGCTTGCATCTGATTGTTTTTACACCAGTTTATTACATTCGAGCTTTCAGATTTAATTTTACATATAACTTCATGTTTATCATGTCCGCTGACTAAAACAGAGTTGTCATCAGCAAAATTGAAAGGTTTGCCCTGGGTCAGACTCGAAAAGATATTTCCTTTGTACTGGCATCCATCCTTGCAACCTCATCTTGACAAGCATTTCTTTCCATTTATATCAGTAATACTAGAATATATTTGCACAAATCGAAGTGTCGAAGTTGTATAATATGACAAGAGACTGTTTTGATTAAAACCTTGCAAAACAGCATAACACCAAAGATATGATGGATAATTCTCACAATTTAGAAAATCTGTTTTCTTCAATTCTCCATAGACATTGCATTTTGCACACATGATAGTGAAAACACCTAAATTGTTCAAATAGAATTGCCCAGCCTTTGTGCTCATGGTATCTGTGGTGGAGAAAGTCCCACTGTTCAGTTAGGCAAGGTCTTGCAGGCTAAAGCATACACCCAAGTTCATATGCAAATATTCTTCCAAAGCCAAAGAACTGGAAAACACTGAAGGAATCAATGCAATGGGTTTGTAAATGCAGGTCACCTGTAGAATCCAGATCCCAATTTGTATGCAAATACTCAAAGCCCCAAACAAAAGTTTCTGCCAGTCAAGATTGTCAGATCACTGGCTTGATACAATGACTTTGGTTTAAATGCCTATCTGACAGGTATAGTGAATATTCATCCCCAAAATACTTTTGGAGAATTAAAAAACAAATGTTCAATATATTTCCCATTATACTGTAAATGTTAAATAATTTGATTAGTTAATATATAACTGTGTTGCTTTCTAAAATCTCTTCGACATGGGCGAAGCATTTCTTGGAAATATGTTTCAATATTGCTGTGCACATGGGAGCTCAAGCTTGTATCTTTGTTATATTTTGAGTGCCTAAATGGATGCCAGCACAAAGGCCTTAAGAAATTATTCTGGCAAACAAGGGAAGTTTAACAGGCATAGTGGACTAAAATACATATACAGGATAGTATCATAACAAAGTTAGCCACAAAATTACTTAATTAGTCCGTCTATCGTGTCTTTATTTATTTTCTTAAGACCTCAATTTACAAACCAGATATAATAATAATAATAGAGTCTACATTATTGCAGACTCAATATTCATGTACAGGTGTTGTAGGGCATAGGCCTATGCAAAATAAACAGTGGGCCTACGGGTAACTATTAGGCCTAATATACACATGGCTCATCGATTTAATAGTGTTTGTTCTGTCTGTCTGGTTGGATGGATGGATGTCTGGATGTCTGTCCGTCCCCTTACCTTGTCTGCAAGATATCTTGAGAACTACTGGTTGGAATTTCACCAAACTTAGATGGAACTTCATTGGGATAGCCCCCCCCCCCCCATTTGATTAGGTTTTGGTGTATGTGTGTATGCATTCATCCGTGTCCGTCCATCCATCTACTTGTACATGTATATACAGGCCTTGTCTGCAAGATATCTTGAGAACTATTGGACGGAATTTCACCAACCTTGGACAGAAGCTTCAGTGGGATAGCCCCCGCATTTGATTAGGTTTTGGTGTGTGTGCGTGCATTCGTCCGTGTTCGGTATCTGTCCATCTACTTGTACATGTATATACAGGCCTTGTCTGCAAAATATCTTGAAACTACTGGACGGAATCTCACCAAACGTAGATGGAAGCTTCATTGGCATAGCCTCTCATTTGATTAGGTTTTGGTGTATGTGTGCGTTCATCCGTGTCCATCGTCCGTCCGTCCGTCCGTCCGTCCATCCATCTTCATGTACATGTATACAGTATATACAGGCCTTGTCTGCAAGATATCTTGAGAACTACTGAACAGAATTTCACCAAACTTGGAAGGTTCATTGGAATAGCCCCCTCATTTGATTAGATTTTGGTTTGTGCGTGCATTTATCCTTGTCCATTGTCCGTCCATCCATTCATCTAATTGTACATGTGTATACAGACCTTGTCGGCAAGATATCAGGAGAACTACTTGACACTTATTTCTACATTAATTTTATAGCACTTTCCCTTAAATAATGTGCCCACTCAACGCAAGGTGGGAGGTTGGGGGAAAACAACCAGCATAGGCTTCATGCCGGAGCGGCCACCCAAGGGTCAAAGCGGAACCTCTAGTTCCTTAATTGACGTGCGCTCAAAACTGCTCCTCTGATACTCTTGTAGAAATTCTTGGTATATTGTTCGTTGTAAATTTAAGGACAGCTTTCCGTCCGGTCTCCGTGCACCGGAATCTTAGCGGAAACGTATGTCAGTTTCCGACCTGTTTCTGCGCAACCGGAAACAGGCTAGAAACTTAATAGCAGTTTCCGGTCCATTTCCGCTGCATTGGAAACAGAGCGGAAACTGACATCAGTTTTTGTCCAGTCTCCATGTACCGGAATCTGGGCGGAAACCTAGGTCAGTTTCTGATCTGTTTCTGCTCAAGCGGAAACCGGCTGGAAACTTGAATAGCAGTTTCCAGTCTATTTCCGCTGGATTGGAAACATGGGGGAAACTCGCGTTGGTTTCCGAGCTGTTTCTGCTCGAGCGGAAACAGGTCTGAAACTCCAGCACCAGTTTTCAGTCCATTTCCAATGCATTGGAAACAGAGCGGAAACTAACATCAGTTTCCCACCCGTTTCCGCTGAAGCGTAATCTGGGCGGAAATTTAAGGACAGCTTTCCGTCCAGTCTCCGTGCACCAGAATCTTAGCGGAAACCTATGTCAGTTTCCGACCTGTTTCTGCGCAACCGGAAACAGGCTAGAAACTTGATAGCAGTTTCCGGTCCATTTCCGCTCCATTTCCGATGCATTGGAAACAGAGCGGAAACTAACATCAGTTTCCCACCCGTTTCCGCTGAAGCGTAATCTGGGCGGAAATTTAAGGACAGCTTTCCGTCCAGTCTCCGTGCACCGGAATCTTAGCGGAAACCTATGTCAGTTTCCGACCTGTTTCTGCGCAACCGGAAACAGGCTAGAAACTTGATAGCAGTTTCCGGTCCATTTCCGCTCCATTTCCGATGCATTGGAAACAGAGCGGAAACTAACATCAGTTTCCCACCCGTTTCCAGTGAAGCGTAATTTGGGCGGAAACTTAACAACAGGTTTCTGTCCAGTTTCCGTGCACCGGATTCTTGGCGGAAACAAAAACACCTGTTTCCACTGGTTTCCGCATCACGGAAACAGGCTGGAAATGGGGTGTTACAGTTTCCAACTGGTTTCCGCCAAGAATCCGCATTTTTGGAAACCAGTACATTTCACCCAGTAAATGATTGGTTTCGTAGTTACTTAACTTCTCGATATCAATGTGTATCTCTTAAGAGCACACTATCTGAGCATCATGCAATTTCCTATGGTGTGCCTCAGGGCTCGATATTTGGTCCTCTTCTCTTTTTGATTTATATACATGATATTCTCAAAGCTTCCACTGTTCTTAATATTATATTGTTTGCTGACGATACAAGCGCCACATAGTCTAACACCGATCCATCTATTCTAATCAAAACAATGTCTGATGAACTAATCAAGCTTCATGATTGGTTCTCCTGTAATAAACTGTCATTGAATATTTTTAAAAACACGAAATACATGATTATCAAAGAAAATCAGCATCCAATCTTCCTAAACTTTCCGTTTCAGGCCAAGACATCGAACACGTAGTCAGTTACAAATTTCTATGAATATTCTTCAATAATATTAGAATTGGAAAACGCATATAGGTCGGCTATGTTCAAAACTGTCTAGAAATATTGGTGTAATCAATAACATAAATCACTGCCTCTATATTATTCCTTATTTTACTCCTATGTTTCTTATTGTAATGTGTGTTGGGCCAATACTTACTCCTCTCATCTTCAACCACTTGTTTTATTACAGAAAAGACTAATTCGAATCATCAACTTTAGCGACAAATACTCTCATACTGCACCAATATTCAAGCAGACTAATATATTACCAATGGGAAAAATGAACGATTACCTGACCTTAATATTTGTCCACAAATTTATCCACCATAATGTTTTTCTTCCTTTCGCGTATCATAATTACTTTACAAAACAATCCACTGTACACAACTATCCAACCAGGCACTCACATTTCAATCTGTTCAGAACATCTTGCCCATCTCAACTCTCTTTCTATAGTTTGAAATTGAAAGGCCCACGAATCTGGAACATTCTCCCAGCTAATTTAAAGTACATTAATTCAAAATCTCTATTTAAAAGGGAGTTAATGAAAAATATTATGAGCACAACAGAGAGAGATCATCACACTCGGTAACTCAATATCACTTTATTTGAAAGGTACACATTATTTGTTATATCTGATTATTTAACGTATTGCTGACATGGATACATGTACTTATCTTTACCGGACAATTCATATTTAATGGTACAACTGAATAATGTCAGACTATATTTACTTAACTATTTCTATTCACCATCTGTTTATATATATAATTATACTCTCGCTGTTTAATGTTCTACAACACATATATTCTTAGGGATAAAACAGACTTTTTATTCCCGCCAATATACGGACAATATGGACGCATTCTACATTGATTTATATTCATATCTTCTCTGTATGGTGAATAATATTTTAATTCAATTCAATTCAATATGCAAGATAACATAGAGACAAGACTGTATTGTTCTATAACTTAATAAATGTACATGTTTGATTGATCACAGGGATCAAGTTGTTCACATTTCATTTCAATAAAATAACATACCATATCTTATAGAATATATACATGTGGAATTCCATTGAATATACTTAATTTAATGTTTACCTTATGAATTGCAACCTACAACCTCAGAAAGCTAACTTTATCAAGAGGTTCATTGCACGCGAAATATCAAGTAGTACGTGTATTAGTACTAGTGACTCGAGCTCACTCTTATGCTTATTCTTTCAATAACATCCATGTAAAGACATACTTTTATACGTCTACACTGATATGATGCGTGGATTGAAGCGATCTGGTACCTGATATACATGTGCTTTTAATTGGTTGAGTTTTCGCACGGTAATCGAACGTCAAGGTAGCCCCTTCTTTAAAGTAAACGGGTCTTTAATTTTGCCTGCAACAATGGATACAGGTTATAACCGAGGTATCACGTGATCAAGCATTATCGGCGATTCTTTGCAAATTATAGCTACGTCGTCAAACGTGCTAGTCGTATAAAGGATTCTGGTTAGTCGAATTCCCGAATCTGCACCTTGATCAATCCCTGGTTTTGAACCTGATCATGATCATGACCTTGAAATACGTGACTTCCGCTAATTGCGTCTATTTTCCTTCCTTAACCCTGATCTTGATGACGCCACTTGTCATGATCTTCATCATGTGTTCTGAAATTTTCATTTTTACACTACTGGCCTGGTCTTTTCTCAAATACAAAATATCTAATCTCCAACCTCTATAGCCCGATGCCTCTCACACACGCACTGACCTCTTTGTTGATACATTATTGTGCATTGGTGTAAATCCACTGGGATAAAGGAACCCGTCCGTAATAACATCGAATGGCATAAATTGGAAATTGACCCAGGATGTTTAACTATAATGATTATGAACGAGGAGCGCGACACATCGTCAGACTTTGACATAAAGACGAACCCCGATTTTCGGTGTAGAAATGTCGTGGATACTTCAATAGTTACTTCCTGGTCTGAAATCTTGCAAGAAATACTCACAGCGTGACGAACACGTGATAATCATTCAAGAGCTACCTTATTATTCTGTATGCGGGTGTATAGTTCAGTGCATTTCATGATACATGTATATATCTCAGTTGTATAGCTCAAGTTGAAATATATCGTCAAATAGCTGACTGTCTTCAGTGGAATTAGCGGTCGAAATGTGTGACTGAAAGACGAGACAGTTTCACAATTCACGTCATGTTTTTAGTAAGCAGCCTTCGCCAAAATGAAACTAAATGTACAACCATGCACTGTTATCAAACACAACTCGCGATATACTAACCTATTACCGGCTTAGCAGATTTCACTGAAGAGTTGCACATCTATGGATTATGACGGAGACGAAATTTAACCATATATATATATCTGTGTCGAAACACGACTAATCCAAGCCAGGCATTTATTATACCAGTGGAGAAGATATGTCACTGAAATGTCTTCACTTTTGCGACTTAATCTTCCTCCCAAACAGAGATACACTAACTCTATCTTAGTTCTGTTGTCCCAGCAGCATGGAACTCTAATGTGCTTTTATGCAGTCAGTATGTCGGCACCTCTTCCCACTTCCCTTATATGTGTTGTAATTCTGAAAGTTATATATACAGTATATTTCTCTGGTATAGTAATTTTTTTTATAGACATAATTTTTACCTCCGTCGACGCGAAGTAAAATCTCCCGCCATGCAGAATTGTCATATGGGGAACCCGGACTCGTGTTGTTTCCAATAGAGCTTGTCATGGTTCTCGCCTCGGTTTTGTACACACAATTGAGCAATCGGGCACCCTCATTGGCATGCACATTAATAGGACATTGTCAAGGTTTCGGAATGCGAATTTTGGACATAATACGAACGGGAAAAACGAGCACATCCGAACTTATTCCTTTGGGAACTAATGGAACCGGCTTGTCGCTGCTTTTCAACAGATTTGTAGTCCGTCTGCACGTATTTCCACCTTTTTCATCAATTACCCACAAGCTTAAGTATAAAATTTCAAAAACATCTCATGCAGCAGCGACACTGTTCCTAAGATACCGTACCCCGTTGCCTGCCGGCGTGGTTGTTGTCTCTTATATTTTCATGGAAAGCGACGTCTGCCTCAAAAGCAAGAACATGCGAAACTGGTCCTGTAAAACGCACCTGGACACTGGCTTCTACGAAACATCGAACCTTGCATATCGGAATAAACTAGGATACAGTAGAGAAAGACTTGAGGGAGGAGCGATCTCACGTTTACGGAAGATCTAGGACTACATCTAGAAGCTATTTTTACCTGCGGCACGCAGGTCTACGAGAGGCTCGCGTTGTTCTTGTTCTTGTTCTTGTTCTTGTGACTTTTTGAAATGCGCATGCGCTAGGAGAGTGTGATCTCTGCCACACTTTTCTTTTCAACCTCCGATCTCACATGACAACACTGTCAAGCGCGTTCGAATTCATTTGCAACTATATTTGGTGGAATGAATTATTGCTTCGTTAATTATTATATATGAGAATAGTGTGAATAACGTCAAAGGACCTACGAAGTAGGTTAGGCATCAGAACTCCGACATGCACTGAACTCTTGGACCCCCAGTTGAAATCCTGCCAATATTATGATGGACACGGCCCAAGTTAGAATCACCAGCGATTTTAATCAAAACTCACCAGAAATTTTCATCAAAAGTAGGTCCACTCGAAACATGCTGGCAACAGTCCCCTAATGCACCTTCATGCCCAGTGTGAATAACGTCACAGGACATAAAAAGTTGGGTAGGCATTAGGACTCTGACGCACGCTGAACTCTTGGACCCAGTTGAAATCCTGCCTATATTAAGATGGGCACGGCTCAAGTTAGATTCACCAGTGATTTTAATCAAAAATCATCAGAAATTTTCATCAAAAGTAGGTCAGCTCGAAACATGCTGGTAACAGTCCCCTGATGCACTTTAATGCCAAAAATCAAGGTTCTAATATCAACGGTAACACTCAGATATAACATATTTCTCAGATATAACATATATATAAATATTAATATTCATGTCACTGTTCCATTGTTTCTCTAGTTGTATTCCTCTTAAAGTTTGTACTCTGCCTTTGACTGGTGTTTGTACAATCAAATCTTGAATGCTTATTTTGCTGACGAAAGGATTCAGATGGACTCACTCATTACCGCACAATTTCAAACGGTAGCCCACTTCGAAGAGACAGAAATGACTATGTAGTATTTGATGAGTTGGACAGCCCTGTGCGCGAACAATACCTCGCAGTCGTGCAGTTATATTGTGCACTTTCGGTTGCATGACATTTGGCAAATAGCTATTTTGAATGATTCTCTTTCAGAACACAGCCTCTCCATCCTCATTCTCGCAAGCCAGGGCCTAAATTCGCTGGTATTGATGTTCCCGTCCTCTTCCGCACTCAGAATCCCTTTAGAATAGCATTAATCACTTCTGTAAATTCAATACTTATGTGTATCAGCAGACAATGCGCAGAAACATATTACATTTGACGTCATTCTCTCAAGTCGGAGCCCATTTCTGCTAGAATTTACTGGTTCTATACAAAATTTACGTTACTTTGTCAATCAGTTTACGTCATATATAGCACATACTGGCCATAGATGTTGACCTCGTGGCCAAAAGCTAGGGCCTTTGTTTTCCTGGAGGGGTTTTCGAGTTTGATTTCGATACTTAGATACCTTTCGCATTGACTTTAACTTGGCGGTCATTTTCGCGAATGCAACAATTTGATGTATCAAAAGATAATAACGAGAATTCGACATCATTCTCTTACACACAGACCTTGTTTAGTGAACTAGCCCCGAAACGTCGCACTTGAATCACCTTCGAAATGACAAACGTATTCGCAAATTGAGTATAGGATGATATCCATAAATACTAACTAGAAATGTTTCTTGTTTGCAGAATTTGATTTTAAAGAAAAGTAATTAATAAAATTAGCAACCTTCGAAAAGGCTTGGCCGAACATGTCAGATGAGATGATATTTCCTAAGAATGAAATAGTTTATCATTTATATAGAAGAAGCAAACCATGTCTTGGTATTGACTTGCTGCGTGGAAAAGAGTGGCAAGGAATTTAGTTCGCAGATGATAACGAACGTAAATGCAGAAACCTAATTAATTACTTTAATCGAATATCAAGACTGTAACAGGCCTCAATTTGAATAGTGAAAAAGTGTCATTATGCCTGTTCGATAAAGCCTTAAATCCCATTCCGTAGTTTCACAGATCGAAGTGATAGACCCGATACTAAATTTATTGAAAAATAACTTTGAAGGAAATATAAATTTTCCATTTTGATCGGCAAATTAAGCGAGAAGGGAGACTGAAGAGCGCAGATTTTCACGCTATGACTAAATCCTCGAAATTTATTTGGATTTACAAATGTTTGAAAGCCTTTTTGATTTGCAAAAGGTAACGACTGAACCGAATGTTTTGAAACTTGGCATAGACGATATTTGTACCAAAACATTGCCAAAGCGATCATGGTGAGTTCGTCTGTCAATTCAGTATAGACGGAACGGCAGAGTCAAAATCGTCGGATTTTGAATGGGGAAAGTGAATATATATATATGGCATCAGAACTATTACGCAATCCCTACAATTGTGGGTTACAAGTTGAAAATTACATCCCTTGGCATAAAACACTGGCAGATGGCGCTTTTTTCTACAATTACCACTACCTCTGCTGATGTCTTTCACTGTATTATTGCCACTGCCGCAGGTTTTGACTACAATGTAGTCATTTCTCACTTGTTCTATACCAACAGGGAAACGTAACATTTCTTTACCTATCGTGATGTCAGCATATGGCGTTGGAATGAAATTATTACAATTGTTGCGACTAAGGTAAAAAATATGTCAATCATTCACGCTAGCCATGCCTCTAAAACGAATCTTTACGCCACGAAACCCATCAAAACGTTTTCCAATTTCTTTCCAAATTTTATTTTCCGGTCCAATTTGTTTTTTTTTAATTTATTAAACGTCATTTAGGTATTATTGATAAATAGTACATATGAAATAGAAAACTCGTCCAGTCTACATACCCCTTTGTTGCACACGTATGCTATTCTCCCAGACAACTCTAGTTAAACGAGAGCAGAGAACAATAGATCAGCTGTTCCATCTGCTGTCGAGCCGAGCAACTGGGGTACGGATTCCTATGCTATAACATTGTCTGGCACCTGTTTTCTTCATTAATCGATTTCTGTACGTCGAAAATTTCTGAAAGTTAACTCGGTGAACTAGGCATCCTCCGATAATATCTGTGAATCGGCCACCGGGAATACATGCTTTCTTATTTATTGCAATTTATCAGTATTTTCTAACGTTAATCTTGTGGGAGCCGTGCCACAGTTAGGGGCAGGAACCGCCAGACGGGTTATCTGTGATAATACCTTATTGCTTGAAATCCCTCTTGTCGGAAAAGATCATCGCTACACGCTTCTACGCTATTGCCTGGACGGAGGTCTTTGCGCTCGTCCAGCGCTTGTTTCTTCAGCAACAACTTGCGCATAATGCCAACTAGAACATTGGAATATTTGTGTCTTAATTAACGTATATACATACCCTTGGTCAGTGAAACGTAAACCATGCACAAGCCGACCAGGAAGGAAAATCTATCGCATGTAGTGGCCATCTTCTGTCACTCGTCTGGCTTTATCGCGCTACCTATATGTTCACTATTTAATACTATATATGTCGCTCGTCACGGATGATGGGTCATGAACTGGATACCAGATTAGCCGAGCTGAAAGTATCTTTAATAAGGAGAAATTATCCCCCTAGAGTTATAGATATTGGAATTGAGAAGGCCGTTAAAATCGACGTGCAAACTCGCAGAATGGTCAGGTCAAATACCGATACAGATACGCTATCTTTTGTATGCACACATAATCCTAACAACTTCAATTTCTTCCCAGTAATTTTCAATAATCGACCAATGCTGGAATCTAGTGATCATCTCAAACAAACATTCGGTCAAACTAGAATTATAAACGGTAAACGACAGGCCCCAAACCTCAAGAAAATTCTAACCAGGGCAAAATTCCTCCCACTGTCGGTCCTCAATTATATAACTTCCAAATGTGGAAATGAACGATGTAAATGCTGCAGAAACAACTTAATCATAGGTAATTCCTTCACATTTAATGTAACCAATTTCACCTTTAGAATCAATGCTAACATGAACTGCGATTCTAGAAATCTGGTCTATGTACTCGTCTGTTGTGGTTGCAAAAAATATTATATTGGGCAAACAGGGGACACTATTAGAAACAGAACCCGTGTACATCGACAGCAGATTAATACACCCAGGCTTCGTTTCTTACCGGTGACAAAACACATTGGAACATGTGCTGGGCACCTTGATATTAAGTTCAGAATTTTCCCATTCTTCAAGTTATCCGGGGATAATAATAAACTTAGGGAAATTAAAGAACTACACTTCATTAGTAAATTCCGCCCTGAACTCAACAAACTGTAACCCCCTCCCGCTCCCTCCCATACACATAATTCAGTAATCATTTATCCCGAAGGCGATTATTCATGTATTATCTGCACTGAAGAAAATCGCTATAGTTAGCAAATCGATTCATTTCTTACAGTTTGTATGCGATTTATGACAAGGATTAAGCATGTGCAGACCAGAATTAGACGTCATAAGGTCTATCATTGTCAATTACAAAAGCTGTTATATTTAATTTATTATTATTGTTATTATGTACCTATGTATTAGTTCCTTTTTGTTTGTAATCTTGTGCATGTGTATAATATCACCAAGACCACTGTAACTAATTGTGAAAAACACACATGCACATAAATAGAACCGCCATCGAATTGATTTTAATAAACGATGCTTTGAAGAACTGCTGAAAGCAGTGAAACTAGTTAGCAAAATCAATCAGTCCGAGTTAGTCATGACTTTTTTCTAATACTATATTTACCATACACAAAGGCAGTTTTTACTGTGATCATTTAATCTATATATATATATATAGGAATAATGGTGAACGATTCAGATGTGGAGAGTATAGAGTGAAAAAATAACAAGTCGCCTTCTTAGTTGACTACGTCATTATATTCCTACTGCTGCAGTTTCGAACATGAGTTCTTGTCAAGGAATGATATTACAATGGCATACATTCAATATTTAAGCATTCTTATGTTTGGCGTTGCTCGACAACGGTTACAGTATATAACAAGTTATAACAAATCATTGCTAGTGTCGAGTATTTAACAATGCAGTATTAAAACACAATGTAAATGTGATAGATCCTTATATGTATATGTTGTGGCCAGACATTTGATAGTTGACCACGGTAACAATACATATATCAACATGTAATACAAAAGGACTTAATTACAGGTAGTTAAGTACTCAATCAATGATGGTTTATATACGGTAGTTTTATCAATAGATAACAAAGATAGACAGTTATTCTTAAATATACATGTAACAATGTTAACAAGTAAACATAAAATGAAGCATACACTATGGTTATGGAGCTAATATATTAGCTCCATGCTTAGGGTCTATGATTTCCGTTTAACGATGGACAGAGGGAATCTATGAATGAAATTTCCTTAACATCCATTAGCGCTTTATTGCCTTCTGCTACTTGATATATATATATATATACATAGTTCAAGCTGGTTTCTCCCATCCGGGATTATCCGATCTTAGATATAAGAGTAATCGTCATTACAATAATTTATCAAAATAATTCAGTGAGCATGGATTTGTCGGGAGATTTGGACCGGGTTACTTTGTTGTATTTGGAAAATGGTTATGGACTTATCACGTTTTCGAAGAAGAAGAATATAACAGATAATGAATAAACTATAGTATAAGGGTCTTTACTATATCGTTCTGATAGTATTTTGGGTAGCAATCTAAGTCTATATACTTTCAAATATATGGAGCCGAGAAGAGTATTATTATCATATCTCAATTGGTGGATTAACTTTGAATAGCTCCAGGACGTTATCTGTTTTCTTAGATCCTGTCTTTCGCATGTATGGCTCTTGTTTTGCAACAAATTTGTGTGAAAAACACCAGGCGATGATATTTATGACAGTTAAAAAATGATGAACGCTATCGTGTTAGAAACTGAATGAAAAAAATAAGTACATAATAAAATTAACATGAACGAATTGAAAGCAAAAAAGTAAAATGGGGATAATTAAAACTGATTAACAGGAGGCGAGGTATTACAAATGGAAAATAACTTATTTTGGCAGCTTCTCTGTCCGTATAAATTGCAGCCAAGGAAGCTACAAAAGATCTGCAAAAGTTGGCAGAAATCACCCATAAATAACTTAAAATGCATGCCTTAATGACTACTCCGAAAAGAATATTGCTTTGCGCTATTTTAAGCTTGAATTAGGGGTCACGTCCAATAAATCGAGTCACTTTCTCGATACCTTCGAGATGGATCGAGAAATTTCTCGGCTGAAACCGGGAGGGCAGAACCGGGACGCCTCACGACATCTCCCGGTTTGCTCTCGGCTCTATCTCGATCGAAATGTCCCGGTTTTCGAGATGGATACAAAATTGATCGGTAATCTTGGAGGGGGTCCCGGTTTCAATATGTCCGTGTTTTGTTGCTGTTAATTTGGCCTATCTTTACTTCTCATGCGATTAGTGTGTTACGCGGGTATCATATTTTGGGGGCGCTCGTCGCATACGTATATCGCGGCCAAAATAAATCCAGAATTTTTTTGTTAAATGTGTTTCCCATGCTATTCATCGTTTATTCGGTATGTCTGTGTCCAGATGTTTCCTGTTATATATAAATTATAAATATATCATTGAATGATCTTCTCTCACATCGATAATTGATTGTGTATCTGACTGGTATCCGTCAACGGGATATTATCTGAATAATAGCGGTATGGAAGCTATTGTTCTATAAAGTGTTTTGAACCAAACTTGGATCGTTTCAACTGAAAAATGAAAGCTATGTTACTTTTTTGACCGGAGTATTAACCTCGATGTGAAATTTATTTTATAATTTGGTATTATTCATTGCAGATTTCATTTTACTGAGAATTACAGTCTTGTTCAAATAAGGAGATTATATCAACAAAGTTTATTCATGACATAATTAAGCTCGCTCGGAAATAGTTAGCGGAAATACCGAAAATCGGAAGTAATCCCCCCCCCCACAGTCGGTCTTTGACAAACCGTCGGCTTGAAACAACAGCGACGTGAGAGGGGTTAATTTCTTTGAAAGGAAAAACTGAAACAGCACAGTTGGCGGCGCTCGATAATATACTCACGTTCCATTATTTATTGCTGATTTCATGTGTCTAGGAAATTAACCAAATAAAGAAAGTAATTACCACCGAATTCAGAGAGCAATCACGCTTTAGACCAACGCATACATTTAATTTTAATATAAACGATACCGCGTGTTGTTTGTTCGAAATCTTCGATCTAGCGTTTATATTTATATTATTCTATGGTTTCCAGTGAATTACCAGCCGCTCCTGTGGTCTTCATATCACTTTATTTATGAATACGGAGGACATCTTTGAAGATAAAGTTCCTCTTTTCTGATACACTTTCAGAGGAACATATAGAATTTTATTCTAAGACTTGCAGAATTTGTTTCAGCTCGCAGTTCCTCAACGTATCTCATATAGTGATTCAAATTTTATATAACTGAGCCAGTTTATACATTTTCAATTGGTGATGTTTCTTTCTTTCCGTTCATGACGTGCAGAGAAACTGCGCTGTCAAAGCAAGTATGCGACTACAGATCTCTAGACGGAATAACAAAATAATATTAAATGATTCATGTTCAATTTAATTCATTATCCGTGTTTAAATGCATATATACTCGCCCAGAGTAATCTCGCCGCTACATATTACATATATAAGGAACCTATACGACTTCCGAATGGTTCAAACTTTCATTTGACGGCATCTCGATTCCATTCTCGAAGCATGTGGAGTTATTTCGAGGAGGATCGAGATGGCCTTGTGCTTCGAGAGAAAACCGGGACAACAATTTTAGAGATAAACCGGGACCTTTCGAGACGAGATATTTATCGGTTTTACTCGTTTATCGAGAAACCGTTTCGATCGATTGGACGTGACCCCTTAGGCTCCGTATCTCTCCGGGATACCAGCTAATTCTCTAAGTAGGAAAGTCAACATTATTCACCATTGAAGCTAAGGTTGCTCAACTGGAGATAATTTATTCAATTTATATCTCACTTTTCTCTTAAAGTCCAAGATCAGAATAAAATACCTAAAATTTCTCCTCTATAACCCAACCACTCACACATACTTTGATAGAATCAGTCCCTAGTTGTGCACTTCATTTTCTCCCAACTCCAGTTTTCGACTTTGTATACATCTCTGCAGACGTCTTAACTGGCGGAGTATGAATGTCGATGGGACAATGAAACAAATGGAATAAACGAGATGGAAATTGAGCTATGGTGTTCAGCCTTGACGGTTACGAACTAGAGGGAGAACGAAACATTGTCAGACGGTGACCCAACTCCATTATTCTCACAGATTAGTTTTACTCTGAAAATGGAAGTCAGTGTAATACAACCCAACTCCATTATTCTCACAGATTAGTTTTACTCTGAAAATGGAAGTCAGTGTAATACAATATTCTATATTTCGGTTGTGATTATGTCATCCTGAGAAATGCATATGGACATTTAGAGAATACATTCAGCTATATATACAGGATTAAGCAGAAAGGACAGTAAATGAACAAGCGACCAGTAAAGTTCAACATATACAATGATCAAACAATGGCGGAAGTTGCAGTAAGTACCAACTCAACCACATAAGAAAATATAGAGAATGAAGAAGTAGTTCACTTGAAGACAATGAGGTCCTTAGATGCCATATATTCCATGGTTTAATTTGGGGATGATACTCATAACATCAAATGTCTCTTTCTGAAGGGACGGAGCAAATTGTGTCTCTTATCTGAACGATTGCTGTGGTGCTAAGTACATTGGTAAAACTAAACGTTGTCTTTTTACTAGGTTAGAACACAGTAGAGGCAACAAAGAGATTCACTCACATGTCTTGAAATGTTCTAGTTTCTAACGCATGCATGATCTTATCTTACCAGGTCGTGCAGATAAAAGCCACCAATTTTCTCTCAAATGCTATTACCCAATGTTAAATAATCGATCCCGCTAAGAAATGAAACGAACTTCTGTTGAAACAGGCATTTTCTATCAAGATTGAATCCCACAAAATAAACCATGGAATAATGATATTTCATTGTGTTCAACTGGACTTCCTCGTCAAAATTGTCTTTTGCGGCTGTATTGTTTCTCAATCATATACATGTATACGCTCTCAGAAATATTCAGGGAATAATCCTGAATAGATCAGGCTGCACAGTGACAACTCAATTTCAGGGATTTTACCTGAAATCCAGGGATAATTTCCTGAATTTCAGAATTTTGGCCGCCATTTTAAATTTGTCCATGATGCTCTACTCGGGGGGTGTATAGGCTCAAATGACCTCAATATGGTAAACTACGAAACTGCTTTCAATTTTTGTCGTTCCGGAGATAGGGCAGAAAGTACGCTAGGGAGACCATAATGGACCCCCCAGGCCTGGTAGGGTTAGTCTGTAATATAATCAACTGAGCAAGACAATTGGAATTACGTTATATATCAAGGTTTTATTATTTTCCCTTCCTTATTTTCCATATTTCAGGTATTTCCAAATCATGGAAATTATATACAAATCATGGAAATGCTATAATATGTATATATTATATATACTTATTATACTCGCGGAATAGATATGTCACCGAAATGTCTGAAACTTCTGTGACTTAATTTTGCTCCCAAACAGAGACACACTAACTCTCTCTTTGTTCCAGTGTCCCAGCGGGCCTGAAACTTTAATGTGCTTCTGCGAACGTCTTTCGGAAATTTCCACTGTTATAGCAGGACATAATTGTTGATTCAACGACAATTTGCGCATGTCAAATAGAGCATTGGAATATTTGTGTCTTAATTAACAGATATACATACCATTGGTCAGTGAAACATAAACCACGCATAAGCCGACCAGGAAGGAAAATCTGTCCCATGTGGTCGCCATTTTGTTGGCACTCGGTATTTTATCGAGATACTTATTTACTCACTATTTTTCTCTATACATGTCGGTCGCCACGGATGATAGAGCATGAATTGGACTTATATATTCACTAGTTCAAGCTGGTTTCTCTAGACCAGGATTATGTGATTTTGCCGGCCGCAAAAACTTTATAGCTATGAGAATAAATGCAGATACAATATTTTATCCAAATAGTTCAATGAGCCTGTATTTGCCTGGTGAGTTTGACCTGATTACTGTGTCGTATCTGGAAACTGGTTATTAACATGTAATCACGTTATCGAATAAGAACACCATAGATTATCTATATACTATAGTTCAGGGATTTTTACTATACCGTTCGGGTAGTGTTTTGGGTAGCAATCTAGGTATATGCGAAGCTGGCAAGTCTATTATTATCAGTAAGAGCCAACCAACCTGAATGCATACGTGTATTTATTCAGTTAATGTATTAAGCGCGTTTTTTTTAAACCCGTCTTTCCAGTGCAATGTCGTTTACAATTTCAACATGAACGCGGCCATGCCCTGTGAATCAAAACACCTTATTTAAGTTCTTGTTTGTATCAGTTGCCATAAGTATTATATTAGTCTTTGAGTCAGGACCCATAAATTTGAATTTGTCTGTATCCCCAGTCCGTTAAAGCTTTTTGATTGTATCTTCGACTTCTCATTTCTGCTTTTTGACATTTGACATAGAATGAGTGTCTGTTTGAACTGCCAACAACATGTTTCGACAGCATCATACATTAATTGGGATGGGTTGTCACTTATCAAAAAAAGCATCACATATTTTTTAACCAATACCTCATTATATTATTTAGCATCAATTGACAAAGTCAGCAATATCAACATTTATTATAAAGACATCATCACGCGACATCACTAAGTGATCATTTCCAAATCTTTTTTGAAACCAACTTTTCAAATAGAAAGTTTCCTGTGAGTAATAAGCCTGCACTGAAATTGGCATGTGTACGTACTTGCGTATTTCTCCGGGTTATCAGATAATTCTCTAAGCAGAAAAATCAAGGTCAGTTCACCACTGGGTAAGGTTGCATAAATGGAGATAATTTAATTTATATCGAACTTTTCTCTTGAAGTCACAGATTGAAGCAAAATAATTTTAATTCATCCTTTATAACCAAACACACAAACACATCACACATACTTTGACAGAATCAGTCTCTAGTTGTCACCCTACTGAATCGACAAGTATGATTGTAGGTAAACACCGCCGGTCACGTGTCAAATCACAGTCAATGGTAGGTTTTTCGGTGCTTTCGTTATCAAGCGTGGGCGTGTGTCTGATCAGACGACAGTGACTACAGCCGAAAATGAACGATTTTCAGCATATCGATGACGGGTATGGTTACTGGTGTCCAGTCATTTTTTGATTGAGAGATATCGTACTATATTGTCACCAAATGTAGGGTTATTACTATTTCAAGTTAATGTCGAGGGGTTACTGTTCTTTGGGCGGGTTTTAGTCTGTTCCATTCAGTTATGTACATGTAGTGTTCGTTTGTATTCGTGACTGTTCGTGACTTATAACTATTCATTGTTTACCTTGACGGCGACTGTACTGACGAATGTAATTGGTTGGTTTATGAAAGGAGCGTGTGTATTGGTCTGAAAGCTTATTGGGTGATTTTGGGTACCTGCACGGATTTGGGGTCTAGTCGAACTGGATTCTTTGTTCATTACGTTTTCTGATTTTGAGTTGTACGTTTCTGCTGCCAGTTTTGTTTCTGTCGGGGTTTTGGGTGTTCAGCAAACAGGTGTGTTCGGGTGTGTACGGGGGTTGTAACCGCTATCACCGATGAATGGTGGGGACTTACCTTTGTCCAATTGACAGGGGATTATTTGTCTCCCGAATAAAGTGCATATGTGACCGGACCCTTTAGACTTGTGTTGCCTCGATTCAGCGACCCGTCTACATTTTGGCGCCCAACGTGGTGGTTCTCCCCTGAAGCCTGGATAACTGGTGAATGTGTTCTATCCCAATGGATGAGAAGTGAAGCTACCTGTCTTCACTGCAAGTGCTCCTTTATTCCTGGAGGATACGATCGCAGCTGTGTGAACTGTGCTGGATACTTAACTACCCGTATTGGACCTTATTTTTTGGGACTCTGAGAATTCTCTGGATACATCAGTGGACTGTGATACATCGTGGTGGTAAGGGACAACAAGAAAAAAAAAAAACAAAAAAAACATTTGTTGGAAACTTGACCTCTGGTGTTGCTATCTGAACTTGCTTATATGGAACTGTTATTTATTTGTCCTTGGCATGCAATTAATTTTTGGCCCTGATATTGTCAAAGTTTGACTTTGTTTACTACTTTCCCGGGTATTTTTTTATAATTTATCCTGATCAGCTAGTAAGAAGGCATTTTTTCTTTTTTTTTCTTTTTTTCTCGTCAGGAAAAGATTGATTTTTCTCTCTCGATTTTTTTGCCCCGAGGTCAAATGAATTATCTCCACTGTTCAAAGTGATAGGTGCTACGGAATTCCATTGTCCCTATTATTTTTTTTCATATTTTTTTTTCTGGTTCTTTTGTTATATCCCCAGAACTATGGTTTATTAATGCCATATTCTGTATTTATATTCTATTTTTCCAGGTATTTTTTTATTATATTTTTTGCTTGGCCATTATCTCCGGAGTTATTTTTTTGTGTGAGTACTGGTACGTGCCATAATGCATAAAGTGATGTAAAATACCAAGACTGTATGTTCACTACACAAAGATTTAAGGTATACTAGATCACTTTGTTTAATAAGGTTTGCATTTTTTTGTGAAATATTTGGTCATTTTTTTTGTGAACAAAATTGGCAGCAGATCGCGAGGGAACTTCTATGGTAGCCCGGTTTGCACATATTGGCGTCTGTGTGTTTGTATTGTTTGGTATAAATGAATTTGACTGTGAACGATTTCTCCAGACTTGACTGCTACACATATATTCTGACTGGTTTGAGACTACTGACTTTGAAAAAAAAAAAAAAATCACTTTTCATATTAGTAGTATAGAAAGTGATTATCTGTATGGAGATGACTAGATGTGTGTTGCTGTGAGATTATGCATAGGTAAGTTTGGGTTAAATGTATTTACCGTTTCCGGGCATATTGGTGGTACAGTGGTAAGTGGTTACTCCCCTTATTTGCATACTGATCGGTTCCGCTTGTTACATTCCGTTCGCGCATGCGCAAATTTGAAACGATCGAATTCGGAAATCGGTTATCGTTATTTCTGTATTCTTCGCGGTGCTTTGGTTGAGATTTTCACTTTATCTCTCAACTATCGTTTTTTTGACGCGTTGGTTACTTCCCTTCGCCCAGTAAATGGCTCGGTAGGTGCCATTTGTTCGCTTATAGCGTTCAGTGTTTGCGAACGGTTTTTCTTTGTTTTTTCTTCACACTACTCTTGATTGCTTGGCCGCATAGTTCTACTATACTGAGTATGGCGACCGCACTAACAGACGAGGAGTTGAAACGCATCGGAGCCGCGTTTGCGGAGATGGGGGTGAAGCCTAAGGCAGACTCGGCACAGGACTTGACATCGTGGATGAAAGATTATATAGCCAGCCAAGATAATCCAGAAGTGAAACCAGAAATCCTCGGTACTCAGGTCAATACAGTGACTTCCCATACCTCGTTTCAACCCAGAATTTCAAATTTTTCTGGAGATGCGAGACCTGGGAAAGGGGATACACCATATGACCTCTGGCGATATGAAATAAAGTGCCTACTTCAAGACAAAACTTACACTAAAGAAGTCGTGGCGCATGCTATGAGGAGATCACTTCGTGGAGAGGCCGGTAGGGTCGCCATGCGACTAGGACCAAATTCAGATGCCATTACCGTGATCGAGAAGTTGGACAGTATTTATGGTACTGTTGACCTGAAAGAGTCAATCTTGGCCCAGTTCTACAGCGCTCGCCAGAAAGACGAGGAAGATGTTTCAAGCTGGGGCTGTAGATTAGAAGATGTACTTAATAGAGCTGTTGAGAAGGGACAGGTCCTGAAGAGCCAAACCAATGATATGTTGCGCGCTATGTTTTGGACAGGTTTACGAAAATCCCTGCGTGACATATCTGGTCATAAATTTGATGTCATCAGCGATTTTGACCAGCTGCGAATGGCCTTGAGACAAATAGAGCATGACGAGAATCAGCGCAAATCAGAAAATCGGGGTAAAAAAATGGTGACTGCATCCAAGATGGCGGCCGCTGTTGAAACTTCAGAGTTGAAGGAGCTTAAGGGAATGGTTCACCGTATGAGCAATGAATTGGCTGAACTGAAGCAGAGTAACCGAGTTGTACAGCAGACTGGTTCTTCGCCAGTATATCCAACTAGACGAGATGGCGGTCCCCGTGGTGAGTTCCGGCGAGATCTTGGCGATCGTGGTCACGTGCCTGAAGGTTATGCACCTAGAGATCGTACACCTAGAGTGCACGCACCCGGAAGTCAAGGTCATGACACGTCCGTTCAAGAAGGTCCGGTTTGCTGGCGGTGCCGACAAGTAGGTCATCTTAGCGTGGGTTGCAGGATCAATATTGACCATTCACGAGCAGCTTTAAACTGGCAGAGACCTATGGGAAGGGGCAAACAATAGGTCGCCATTTATTTTGTCCCATCCGGAAACAACAATCAAAGTTTAAATCTTCATTGCCTGAAGGACTGGTTGGTATGGGTAATGAGGTGCAGATGACTATCAATAGGATACCATCTAAGGCTTTATTGGATACCGGTTCCACAGTATCTACGGTTTCAGAATCGTTTTACAGATCCCATTTGCAGCATATTCCCATAATTGAACTGTCGGCCATCTTGGATATTGAATGCGCAGATGGACAGTCTCTTCCATATATGGGTTATATAGAAGTGGATGTGGAGGTTGACGGTTTGGATGGTCCTCGTATGGAGCGATGCCTTCTACTTGTAACCCCAGAAAGCAGATATAGTTCGGGAGTTCCTGTTTTATTGGGTACCAACGTTTTGTGCCACTTTCTTAAACAGTGTCGCCAATCACATGGAGCGCGTTTCCTGCAGACGGCGAAATTGGAAACGCCATGGTATCTGACGTTCAGGAGTTTGACGTTGCAGGAACGAGAGTTGGGTCGGCATAACAACCGCTTGGCACTGGTAAAGAGTGGAGAATTTCAAAACGTCATAGTTCCTCCCAATAGTGAGGTTACTGTGAACGGCTATACAGATGAAGAGTTGCCGTATCAACGGGTATGTGCTATGCTGGAAGCGTCGAATGCGGCATCCATTTCTGCGGATCTCGACATTGCACCGACAATTACTTCATATGTTTATCGGGGAAAGATGTCTATTCCCGTTCGGATCTCCAATATCACCGCCAGAACAATGGTTATTTCACCAAATGCCATTTTGTGTGAAGTACAGCCGGTTACGTTGGAGTTAACGGATAAAAGTGAAACAACTAGCCCAAATTTATCTCGTATATTTGACGAAGTGGAAATAGCTGCTGAGCATTTGACAACACAGGAGCTGAACATCTGTCGGCAGTTCATTTTGGATAACAGCAGCGTATTCTCCGCAAGTGACCTTGACCTTGGGTGTACTTCATCTGTGGAGCATAGAATAGAGCTTACCGACAATGTGCCATTTAAGCAACGTCATCGGAGAATACCACCCGCCATGTACGATGAGGTGCGTTCACATCTCAAGGAACTACTTATGTGCGGAGTGATACGTCCTTCCCATTCCCCTTGGGCTTCAAACATTGTACTTGCGCGAAAGAAGGACGGTAGACTGCGCATGTGCGTAGATTTTCGTCAATTAAACCAGCGTACTATAAAAGATTCATACGCACTACCACGTATCGAGGAACTACTTGATTGTGTATCGGGTTCCAAGTATTTCACGGTATTGGATCTCAAGAGCGGTTACCATCAAGTGGAGATCGCGGAGGATCACAAACAGCGAACAGCATTTACTGTTGGCCCGATGGGGTTCTATGAATTTAATAGAATGCCATTTGGCTTAGCTAACGCTCCAGCTACATATCAACGTTTGATGGAATCCGTACTTGGAGATCTGAACTTAAAAACGTGTGTGATCTACATAGGCGACCTGTTGGTTTTTTCAAAAACGTTTGAAGAACACATGATTCGGCTCAAACAGGTATTCAAAAAGCTGAAGGACAACGGGTTGAAACTAGCGCCCAAGAAGTGCTCATTTCTCAAAGAAGAAGTGCGATACATAGGCCACATAGTGTCCTCGAAAGGGATTCAGGCTGATCCAGACAAGGTTGAGAAGGTGGTAAATTGGCCCGTTCCCCAGAGCCCGGAAGACGTAAGACGCTTTCTCGGGTTCGCGGGTTATTACCGCAAATTCATCAAGGATTTTTCTAAGATCGCGAGACCGCTTACCGATCTGATGCCATCTCCACAGACAAAGAGCAGGCGACGGAAGTCCCAGTCCGCGCTGAGCAGCAACAAGTGGTCTTGGGAGATCGAACAGGACGTAGCCTTTGAAGCAATTAAGCACAAGCTGTCTACCCCGCCGATATTGGCATATGCTGATCACAACTTACCCTTCGAGCTGCACACCGACGCCAGTGGTCAAGGACTAGGAGCAGTGCTCTACCAGGAGCAGGATGGAATTTTGAAAGTTGTTTGCTACGCCAGCAGGGGTCTCAGTAAGTCGGAGAAGAATTACAGCGCCCACAAGTTGGAGTTTCTGGCTTTGAAGTGGTCGGTTTGTGAAAAGTTTCACGACTACTTATATGGCCAGAAATTTGTTGTGAAGACTGACAACAATCCGCTGACGTACGTTTTGACAACGGCTAATCTCGACGCTACGGGTCACCGGTGGTTAGCGTCTCTCGCTAGCTACAACTTTGATATAGAATACAGGGCTGGGAAGGCTAACGCGGACGCCGATGCGCTTTCCAGACTGCCAGCAGATGCTACCGTTAGGCCGCTGCCGCCGCATGGCTATTCCATTCCAGCGGATAGCATTCATGCCGTGTCCGCAGGACTGTCCGTGACGCCACTGGTGGAGACGATGTTCCTGTCCGCCTCCGTGGTAGACGAATTCGACGTAGACACAGGGCAGGATTTGAATAACATGTCTGATCGCGATTGGAGAAAAGCACAATCAACAGACAAGATACTTTCATTTTGGCTGAAATTCATCCGGACCGGACAGAAGCCGAAGAAGGATGATTTACCCTCAGACTGGCAGCATGCTCAAATGTTACGATCCTTTGAAAGGCTGGTCATGCATCATGGTGTGTTACATAGGCAGGTAGAGGTAAACGGGAAACCACGAAAACAGTTGGTGCTACCACAGATGTATATTTCAGAAGCATTGAAGGCGGCACATAATGACTTGGGTCATCCCAGCAGAGACCGATTGATTTCTGTTTTAAGGGATCGTTTCTATTGGCCTGGCATGGTCAGAGATGCAGAGAAGTGGGTTCAGCAGTGTCCTCGTTGTCTGAAACGGAAAGCTCACGTTCCACCGCGTGCTCCATTGGTGGGTATTTCCACAGTTCAACCGTTGCAGTTGGTGTGCACAGACTTTCTCACATTAGAAACTTCTAAGGGTGGGTTTCAGCACATTCTAGTTATTACTGATCATTTTACTAGGTACGCGCAGGCGATTCCAACTCGCAACATGACCGCGAAAACAACTGCCGAGGTACTGTTTCACGAATTTATTTGCCATTATGGTATCCCACAGCGGTTACATTCCGACCAAGGCGCAAATTTTGAAGGTAAAGTGATTGCTGAGCTTTGTACCCTTCTGGGAATGCAGAAGTCGCGCACCACTCCTTACCATCCCATGGGCAATGGCATGTGCGAGCGGTTCAACCGTACTCTACTGGATATGTTAGGCACTTTGATGCCTAGCCAGAAGAGCGACTGGAAACGGTTTGTTGGTCCGCTCGTACATGCCTACAATTGCATCCGGCACGAAAGTACCAGTCAGTCACCATTCTTCTTAATGTTTGGTAGGGAACCGCGTTTGCCCCTTGACATAGCATTCGGCTTGCGTGCAAACGATTCTTCAACGACGTTGACTAAGTACGTTAAGGACCTACGAGCGAGGCTGACCGCTTCATACGATTTGGCATCGGAGGCCGCTAGGAAGGCCAGACAGAACCAAAAGAAAGGCTACGACGCAAAGGTACGCGGCGCGACGTTGCAGACCGGCGATCGTGTTCTTGTGCGCAAGTTGGCCTTCGACGGAAAGCACAAGATTGCCGATCGTTGGGAGGAGGGTGTGTACGTCGTACTAAGCCAACCAAATTCGGCTATCCCAGTTTACAAGGTCGAGCAAGAAGATGGTGGTGGTCGTTTAAGGACGCTGCACCGCAACCATTTGTTGCCGGTAGGGATCATAACCGGAGAAGAAATGGTTCAGATAGTACCAGGACAAGACGAAGCAGCAGACAAAAGCACTCCAAATCCAGTAGTTGATACTCCGCCAGATGTCCACTCTGAGCCATGCTCGGATTCTGAGGATGAGGAGACTGGGTCCATGCCCTTCGATGTACCAATGGCGATAGGAATCCCAGAGATTCCAGACGTGCCGTCCGTTGGTGATGAGGTTGGACAGTCGATGACAGAGGAAGCTTCTCAGCAGCCGGGTGACGACCAGGTGTCTGCTGATGAAGTACTCGCGGATCGTGGTGACGACCACACTTCTCAAGAAGTAGAAGCTGATCCGGAAATAGCTGTAGACTCGGACGATGGAGTGGCTGAAGCATCTGAGCAACCAAGTGACGAGCCTCAACGTCGCTCTTCCAGAACCAGGACGCAACCGGCTTGGATGACTTCGGGAGATTATGTGATGTGTCAGTCTGACTGGAGGACCCGTATCAACGTCTTGCAATCACTAGTGGAGTCCGGGATTTCTCAGGAAACTAAGGAAGAAGCCTCCAGACTGATGATTATGCTACTACAGGCTACAGTACAGCCAAATCAGTAACGTACTAACATAAATGTCGAGGACGTCATTTTAAAATGGGGGGAAGTATGTCGAGGGGTTACTGTTCTTTGGGCGGGTTTTAGTCTGTTCCATTCAGTTATGTACATGTAGTGTTCGTTTGTATTCGTGACTGTTCGTGACTTATGACTATTCATTGTTTACCTTGACGGCGACTGTACTGACGAATGTAATTGGTTGGTTTATGAAAGGAGCGTGTGTATTGGTCTGAAAGCTTATTGGGTGATTTTGGGTACCTGCACGGATTTGGGGTCTAGTCGAACTGGATTCTTTGTTCATTACGTTTTCTGATTTTGAGTTGTACGTTTCTGCTGCCAGTTTTGTTTCTGTCGGGGTTTTGGGTGTTCAGCAAACAGGTGTGTTCGGGTGTGTACGGGGGTTGTAACCGCTATCACCGATGAATGGTGGGGACTTACCTTTGTCCAATTGACAGGGGATTATTTGTCTCCCGAATAAAGTGCATATGTGACCGGACCCTTTAGACTTGTGTTGCCTCGATTCAGCGACCCGTCTACATTAACAACAATTTTAAACATTTTTGCGACGAGAGGTGTTTTTAGGTCTTGGTGGACAGTCCATGGTAGGTATTAGCATCGAATTATAGTGTGAGGAAATGAGCACAAAATGAACACGTGGGAACTTACTACCTGCCTCATGTATCACTGACTCATTCATCTCTCGATTCCTTTCACTTGTGTGTGTTTAAGAGGAATATGAACCATTAATAGTTTATTCGCTGTCTGTCTGATATTACGACAGTCCATGGTATCATCATCGGATCGATCGACAGTCCATGGTAGGTCAAAATACGGTCAGTCCGAACTGACGTGAACCGTGTAACCTTGGCCAATGATTCGCCAAATGGACTGTTGCCGAGACAAATGGTAGCTACCATGGACTGTCGACATATCTGATATACAACCATATGTTGCCTCATTATAACATTGCCGCTGTTATCCGGCTTCAATGTGAAGTGATCCAATCTACAGTTCATGGTGGCATGACAAATGGACTGGTGCATTCACCTACAATCATACTTGTCGATTCAGTAGGGTGGTTGTGCACTTCATGATGTAGCCAGACTGAGTGATTTGCACGTGCAATTTCGTCTCTGTTATTTTGAGTATTTCTGGGGTTTTAAGCTGGTATTATTCCAGATTTTTTTGTGTAGTATTTTTTCGTGAACGTTTTTGGCATCTGTGCATGGTCAAATTTTGAGTTGATTCGTCAGATTTTCGCTGTTCGCGGCGGTTTTTTGTTTGTCTTGGTCAGCCCATTTGGGTTGACCTAGATCACCATTTTCCTTGTGTAGGTAGATGGTGCTCTATTGAATGTAACACGATCATACGGGGCTTTTGGTTCCCTGAAGGCACTGTTAATATATATCGCGGGCTATTTGTAAACTGTTGACAACTGTTATTATTTTCTTGTTTGTTTGTTCGATTTAATCTTTTCTGGAGTCTATAATTAATAATTATTGTTTAGTGCTAGGACAATTAAACTTCACCAGTTCACCATTTTCCTTCTGTAGGTAGATGTAGCTAAATAATATATAGCCCTCACGAGTATAGGTCGGCCCCAGTCACTTCCAGCGAGGGTTTTAGATAATTTTATTACGAATCACCCACCTCTGAAACTGCCCTACATCTAATCTCTATCCCCTCCTGCGCACTATTTTAAAATCTTGCGCACTATTGTGAAATACTAACGCATATATCGCCGTCTGAATTTTCCATTCGACAACTTCCACTCTCTACGCGCCATGTTGGTGACGTCACGGTATATGTCTGCTGGGCTGTTTGCAATTGAACATGGCGTGTATAAAGTGGAAGTTGTCGACTGGAAAATTCAGACGGCGATATATGAGTTACTATTTCACAATATAGCGCAAGATTTTAAAATAGTGCGCAGGAGGGGATAGAGATTAGATGTACGGCAGTTTCAGAGGTGGGTGATTCGTAATAAAATTATCTAAAACCTTCGCTGAAGGTGACTGGGGTCGACCTATATTATTCAGCTAAGGTAGATGGCGCTGTATTGAATATAACACTGTCACACGGGGCTTTTGGGTCTTTGGAAGCACTGTGTTAATATATAGCGCGGGCTATTTGTAAAACTGTTGACAACTGCTATTATTTTATTGTTTGTTCGAATGATTTTTTTTCTGGAGCTCCCTGGGTGGGAGTCTATAATTATTTGTTAGTGCTATGGCACACAGACTGTTAAGCCTTAGACTTTTGGGGCTGAATGCCGCTAAGCCGATTGATATTTGGCGTGCTTTAAAAGAGTCTGTCGGATCAGGGCCGAAAATCCTTGATGGATTAGCGCAGGTGACAAAGGATCTCTGGATTGTGACACTAAAAATGAACAAGCCAGAGATATTCTCCTCTCAAACGGCATCTTGGATTTCTAAAATCAGTGCGGTCACTTTGAGGAGAGAGGGAGGGAGGGAGGGAATTTGGCTTAATGTCACACTCAAGTTTGTTTCACTTTGAGTATACCCACGAAAGTACTTGTCAGAACAAAATGCCGTGTGGAGATACCACACACTGACATCATACATATTTTTGAGAAATATGGTCAAGTTCTTGACATTTCCCACGAGTACTATACTTAAATTCATGAATTCCAGCGTGACGGAATAACGAGATTGACATGGATGTCCATGTTTGGGTGTTTTTGTAGGTTAAATTACGTATGATAAAGAGCATCGTTTTAGGTAGTCATATGCGCAAGTACCTTTCCCAGAGAACCGAGCAAGAGTTCACATTACATTGGAGTAACCCCGATTCTGACATATATCTCTATCGCATGTATATCCTGCAAAACTGTAGCATTCTGTCGTAAAACCGTTGCATGAATTGATAAAATTACAAGCGTCTGGTCCGTCATTCATAATTCAGCCGTCGTCCATTAGAGAATATCCGCGTCCATAATCCAAAGACCTATTCCATAGTCCATATAACAGTATTAGCATAAACACAGTTCAGCGATTCCGAAAAACAAATTGTATTCAACACAATTTCATGGCCGACACAGATTGACCGAATTAGGCGCGTGACGGAATTACAATTTTATCTCATGACGGAATTACCGCCTTGTGTAATTCCGTCACTCACGAAGACAACCACTCATATAACTTGTTCCTGCGCCTATGGAGTTAACATACTCTCGTGTTTCATAATAAAATGATCACTTTATACTTGTAACAGCAAAATATAAGGAAGATGTTAAGTATTGGTCAAATTCTCGAATAATGATATACTTCAGCCAATTAAATCCGACCTACATATATCCATGCAGTTATTCATTAGCCACTTATACACATTCCAATGTAACTGAAGGAAAGTATAAAAGTTTGAATTTCATGTCTGAATCCGACCGGTGATATTCGCGAACGGTTCGACTGGGGCTCATGGATAACAGAACACCAAATTTTGAAACGTCGAATGAACTCAAAAAACTTTGAAAGCGGATTCTGTTAACATGCCGCTAAACTGCGGCATTCAGGTAAACATACATGTACTGTCACCATATATTTACAGCAGACAAGAATAACACGTGAACAAATCATCGTCGCCAATAATACCATCATCTTCGGCACAGGACTGATGAAACCAAGTGGCACACTCGTGGCAACGAATCCAGTCATCCATTAGTTTGGGGTAGTTGACATCGCCATAGGACCAGCGACAAAAGGGACAGAATTATTTTATAGTAGATGGTCGTTTCCTTATTAAAATGAGCTTGCGTCGTGGTACTTCGTGGAGGGGTGTCTTTGGATCTGTCTCTGTGGACCGAACAGGACACGGTGAATAACTCTGCTGAGTGGTGGCATTTGTTGGGGTAGTAGGGAGAACATTGTGGTTGACTGTTGACGAATGGTCCAATGTTACATCATGGTCCGATGTTACCGAGCGTGAAGTGGAAGCATGATCCAGTGTTACCGTGTCTGAAATGGAAGCCTCTTGCAGATTACTGGTGACTGTCGCCGGAGTTGTAGTATGATCATTTCTTGTAGACTTCGGATTTGGTACAACATAGGTTATAGGCCGGCGTCTGGCAGTTTCCTCAGCAGTCGTGTAAAACCGTGTGTGAATTTCGTTACGAGCTGGCTGGAAGTGATGAGTGGTGATTGTACCTTGAAACGCCTTCAATCCTTCCCAAAGTGTCTCCACTGAGAGCGCGTCACACTGAATGGATATTTGCTCTGCATTCATGACCAATACCTCGATGCTGGCACCAGAAGCTTGAACAGTGGTAGCAAACGCGAATGCGTTGTTCACGATGACTTGCCTCGACATCACCTTGCGATGGACAATGCGTTTTACTGCTCCGCCCCGGGCCACATTTCCGGCTGGTGGCGAAGAAGTTCCACGAAACCTCTTTGTCATAAAGCTTTGAAGCTTTGCCGCTAATACAAATACGTATTTTTTTTTAACTGACTTGACGGCCTCTATCTGTCCAAATTTCCACAGACTTTGCAGTTGGGGAGCTTCTGGTCAATCAGCTGGAACACCATGGATGTAAATGCCGCAATGGAGGTCTTCTCATGGTCACGAACGTCACTGCCGATCACGTAGCTCAGGGTTTGACCTCGGTGGTAAATCATGACCGTGTAGAGTGTGACTTGGCGTTGTCGCCAATGAGTGGACTGGATTTCGTCCTGCCAACAACACGTAAAATTTTCCGCAAAGTCCATCTGCAGAAGGCATACGTCACTGTTTTCGGCGTTGGCAGCAGCTTTGTGTGAGTCGTAGGCCGTAGCTTGCTTCGTCTTGATAAAGACATGCCACAGGAACTTGGAGAGCTGATCTTGAAGAATTTTTACAGCTTTTTCTGATGTACCGGTAGTTTCTTCTTTCTCCATGAACTTGTCTTCATCTTGGATCCACTGATGCCATTCCAGGAAGACAGAGTCATCAACTATGACCTTGCCTGAGAAGTTAGCCCGACATAGTTGGTTGTCGGAGCATTCTGCACAATTGTTAGACATGCAGACTTCGCTATTCAAGGAGCATACACATTTTAACAGAAACTCATCTTTGGTGTATCGAGTGAAGATTGTGGGGTATTTACGGTTTAGGACTTCTAACATCAGAATAATGTTACTGTGGTAGATCCACACACGCTAGGGGGCATCTTTGAGGTAAGTAGAACCCATTTTGGCCGGAGCTCAGCAAGCTTTGATTTTCCAATCTCCGTTTCTGGGTTCTCAGATTTGAAGAGTTGGAAGGCTTCTGCCAGAGTAAACATCAGATGCCTTTTTTGAAATCGAGATTTGTTCCCAGCCTGATCCCACACGGTGACGTAATAGGCCTTACCGGGCATCATTCGCGAAACAGAATCGCTCTCATAAAAGGACCGTACTTTCCTGTCTGTTCCCGTATCGATCTGGTTGCCGTGAGCTGTTGGCACGAGATATGCATCTAAAACATCTGCAGCCAGAGTTCGAACAATTGCGGATCGCTTCCGTGGGCTTTTGGGCTGGGCTTTCATGGCTTTTCGTCTGGCTTTTCCTAATGAAGCTGGAGTTGCATACACCTGGTTGATGGGCAAGGTTATAGGAAAGTCTATAGTGTCGTTATGTCCAGCTCGTTTCCGGAACCTCCTGACGGAATCTTTGACTCTTTTCTTGAGTTCAGCTTTCTCGGTTGCTGTCATTTCATCTTTTGTTCTTCGTTTTCTCACACGATCTTTTCTTTGTATCGCATAGATTTCTCGGGATCTCTTTTTAGCCGCTCACGGCGATCCCGTTGCCTCTCTAGTGGTGTTTTTGCCATGTCTATCTACAAAAGGAAGAAGAGGCGTAAATCGTACAATAAGAAAGGAATTGTTTCTACATTTTGTTTACAAATGACACGACCAATTCTGTAATTCTTTATGTGTAGTATTTATGTATGGACTCAATGTAAACTGAAATTATCATTACTTATGTATGCTGTTGAAACTTGTATATTTGGCTTTTTGCTTAAGTGTAATGCTCGATGATTATTAGCTAATTTAATCGTAAATACTCATGTATAGGGCTACGTTTATAAATGTTTATATATGTAGATCGGTCCATACTGCCTTTCATCGCTGATGAATAATAAATAATCAGTCGTCACTATTGTAATATTATATGTACATGAATATGTGATGCTTGATAAAGTTATCGTGACGGAATTACAGGTTTTTGTAATTCCGTCACGGGTCAATATGTAATTGCGTCACGCAAAATAGCTCACTATTATGTGAATATTTTCAATTATGATGATTTTTATTTAATTACTCTGTTCAAACCTGAAGACAATTTAGCATAAATTTGCTTTAAAAGAGCATTCAATTGTTACTAATACAACTTCTTGCTTTTATTCCGTGACGGAATTACATGACGCATTTGACATGGACATGTTTTCACACGTATTGGTATTGACAATCTGTTGGCAGTTCGGTAAAATTATATGACATTTTGTTAACAGAATCGCTTACAGATCAAAATAACATATAACTTACCTTGGATGTATGTGTACCATTGCGTAGGCGGCCCGATTAAATCGTTCAAAAAAACCCACCGTGCAAACTTGCAAAAACACTGAAACATAGTGTTGTGCGCATGCGCAGATTTATGGGGATTATGTTAAAACTATAACCAAACTCAGAAATGGATGTTCGGGTGTCTAGTAATGACAATTATGCATGAAAACATGCATTGGGTAAAGGATGAAAAAATGCAGTATAGGTTACATATTTCGTGGAATTCATGTTTTGACAGGGATTTCAAAACTGGGAGTAGGAAGGTGTGGATGTCTGGCATCAAAACCACTCTTCCCTCCACAGTTATGTTCGGAGATTTCAGACTTCCTGTTTGGTATGAAGGTCAGGTTAAAACCTGTTACACCTGCGGAGATGAAAATCACCTGTTTTGGGATTGTCCATTTAAGAATAATGCCTGAGTTGTGGACAGCCAGGAATGTAAAACTCGTGAAAACTCAGAAGGTCCGACTGACAGAAAAAACGGACTGCTTCACAATATGTGACTGGAATTCAATCCAATACAGAGAAGAAATCTCCCGTTACGGAAAAGTTGCGGAGAGCTTTGTCACAATGAACGCACAGGAAGTCGAGCAACCTGAAAGTGTTGGTGATAGCATTTGGTGAATTGTAGGACCGGATGGCAAGACCTCAAAGAGGAATTCTAAGCTTAGACAAAGGAAAAGTAAAAAGAGCACAGAGGAAGCAGAAAATGTTCCCAACAGCTCAAACAGATTTTCAGCTCTCTGAGGAGGATGATGTTGATAGGTCTTTTGATATTTCTGGTCCACCCCCCAAGACAAATAGGGTAGATGAAAGTCCGGAAAATGAATACGAGAGGATTGTAGATCCAGAAACTCTTCAAATTGTTGGATCTCTGCCCGGCTTGGAGAACGACAGCGTTGTCAATGATTGTCAAATGCCCAGCAATGTTGCTACTGCACTTGATGTAGACGGCAGTCGTAGTGAAAATTCATCTGTGCGTTCGGATGCTGTTGTTGAAACCGAGCTCACCACAGATGATTCTAGAAATGAGCTGCTCTTAGTAGATGGGAAAGGAGGTGAAGATGAAGACATTAGTTCTACATCTGTACATTCTAGTGGTAACTTGAACTTCACCGCAGATGATGATGTGTGTGCTAAGCTCACCAAAGATGATGTTAGAAATGAGCTACCCTCAGTAGATGCACCTGTGCATTTGGTGGTGACTTGAACTTCACCCCAGATGAAAATGTGGTTGCTGAGCTCACCAGAGATGATGCTAGAAATGAGCTACCCTCAGTGGATGAAGAAGGTGAAGATTTTGGTTTTATTTCTGAAACGAATACACCTGCGAACTTCGCTCCCGATGATGTGTTCACTAGTGATGAAGCTAGCAATGAGAAGATGAAAATCAAGGTGAAGAGGAAGTTGATAACTCCATTCTCAACACAGATACACCTATAAACCTCTCCTCAGACAAAAACGCGGTCGTTGAGCACATGGATCAATCTTGTGATAATAAGCGACCCGACAAGTCTTCCTTAAACCAGAGGTCGAAAAAGAAATGTGAACAGAAGAGCGAACAAGGAATTTATAGAAATAAAGACAAAGATATGCAGCAGTTGTGAGAAGAACAGAAAAGAAAGCCAGAGAAGAAGACCTTTAATTAAACGCTAATAATGGCTAAGTTGACACTCTATTTCCTAATGCGTGTACTCTTGTGTGTTATTTCTTCATATAGACTAAAAATGCCTCCTCCAAAGGAACAGCAGAGGAGTTCGGCCAAATTTACATGAGCTTCAGTTGTTAACTCAGGATTATGAACCCTCAGCTCTCTGTTTAAATGAAACTTTTCTCAAAGAAGCAGATAAAAATAAATTTGAATTACGTCATTATACACCCTATCATTCCTATGCTTTGCAAGAGCATGGAAAGGCTACTGGTGGCTCTTCAATACTTGTTAAAATGGATGTTTTGCACAGTCCTATTGATTCAAAGAGATTTACAAGCTGTAGCAGTTCGCCTTACTTTGAATTCTGTATTCACATTATGCACGGTGTACATACCTTCATCTGGAGGTCTCTGTCTTGGTGAACTTCATAATCTTTATGATCAGCTCCCTAAACCTTGTTTTTTGGTTTGTGATTTTAACGGCAAGTAAGATTTTATATCAAATAATTCTTTGTGTATTCTAATGATGGTTCTTATACACATTTTTCTACAGCTCATGGAACCTATTCAGCTTCAGATATCTCAATTTGCGACCTTCCTATACTCGTAGAATTTTCTTGGTCTGTTCATGATGACCTTTGTGGAAGTGTTCACTTTCCCACTGTCTTAAAAGCTGTTCATTCAGCTGATGACCCACCTTTAACAAGGTATCATTTCAAAAAAGCAAATTGGTCAAAATTTGAAAACCTTTGCTCACAAGAACTACAAGCAGATTCTTTTGCTGACATTCCAGATCCTATACAGTTATTCTCAGATATGCTGATTGAAATTGCTAACCAAACCATACCCACGTCTTCAGGAGTTGCGTATATTAAAAAACCATGGTTTAATGATGACTGCAAAGAAGCAAGGATATGTAGGAAGAAAGCTGAACGGTGTTTCCGCCGACATGCAAATTCTGAAAATTTGAAAGATCTCAGAGTAACTAGAGCTAAAGCTCGTAGAACCATGAAACAGAACAAACGTGATTCTTGGAAAAATTATGTTTCTAAGATAAATACACATACTCCTATAACAAAAGTTTGGAATATTATCCAAAGAATAAAAGGTAAAAGCTCCAAATCTAGTGTTCATCATCTCAACGATGGAAATCAGGTGTTAACTGACAGTAGAAATTGTAAATAAGCTAGGTGAAAGAATTGCCAAAAACCCTTTATCAGATAATCATGTACCTAAATTTCAAAGTTTCCAGAAAAGAGAAGCGAAAAATGAAATTAAATTCCCCTCCGGTAACCATGAAGGCTATAACGCTATGTTTACAATTGAGGAACTTCATGCTTCTCTCTCGAAAGCTAACGATTCTGCTGCAGGCCCTGATAATATTCATTATCAACTCTTGAAACATCTACCCGAATCTTCTCTAGAAATTCTATTACGCATACTCAACAGACTTTGGACAAGAGAAGACTTTCCACCGTCATGGCATAATGCCATCGTTATACCAGTACCAAAGCCTGGCCGTAACCATACAGACCCTGGTAATTATCGTCCGATTTCACTGACTAGCTGTGTTTGTAAAACAACGGAATGCATGATAAATGATCGCCTGGTTTGGTACCTAGAAACTGAAGAAAAAAACTTAGTGATATTCAAGCTGGTTTCCGTAAAAATAGAAGTACCGTGACCATTTAGTCAGATTAGATTCGTATGTCAAGAATGCTTTCGCCAAGAATGAACATGTGGTTTCTATCTTTTTTGATTTAGAAAAAGACTGATACTACATGGAAATACGGGATTCTAAAAGATCTTCATACTGTGGGATTAAAGGGCCATTACCAATTTTCATATCCAACTTTTTGAATGATAGACAATTCCAAGTTCGGTTTGATACAACCATGTCTGATCATTTCGACCAAGATCAGGGTGTCCGACAGGGAAGTATTTTGTCTACTACTCTGTTTAGTATCAAGATCAATAGCTTGGCGGAAGTTTTGAATACATCAGTAGATGATTCACTCTTTGCAGACGATTTCAACATTTCATGCAGTGGAAAAAGTATACACAATATTGAGAGAACATTACAACTTTGTCTGGATATAATTCAGAAATGGTGTCTAGAAAATGGCTTCAAATTCTCCAGAGTTAAAACAAATTGTATACACTTTTGCAGAAAATGTTTCCAGCACAAAGATCCAGTACTAACATTTGATGGAACTGAGATCAAAGTGGTAAAAGAGGTCAAATTTTTAGGAATGTTGTTTGACCACCGACTAACATTCAAACTGCATATTAATTGCTTGAAAGCTAAGTGCATGAAAGCTCTTGATTTGTTGAAGGTAGTTGCCAACTATAGGTGGGGAGGAGATCAGCAAACACTTTTCCATTTACATCGATCACTTATTCGTTCCAAACTTTATTATGGCTCTATTGTTTACAACGGTGCAAGCAAGTCAAACTTGGCAAAGCTAGATCCTATTCTCCATCAAGGACTAAGACTTTGCCTTGGAGCTTTCAGAACATCCCCTAAAGAAAGCTTATGTCGAAGCAGATGAATTTCCTTTAGAACTTCGAAGAATTAATCTATCACTGCGATATATCACAAAATTGCGATCAAATCACACCAATCCTCCATATAACTGTTTTCAAACCTCAGTTCGTGGATTTGAAGAAACCCTCCAATATTCCACCAATTGGAATTCGTATGAAACAACACATTGTAGCAGCTGGTATTCAACTTAGTCAAATTTTACCTAACAAGCTATTACCAATTCCAGAAGTAGATATTTCTCTAACGAAATATAAAAAAGCAGACACGAGCCAGCTCTTGTATACACAAGAACTTGGTCTACTGAGAGAGAAATACAGATCGCATCAGGCTATTTATACAGATGGTCCTAAAGATGGTGAGAGAGTAGCATGTGCTACTATCTTTAGTTCCAAAACTAACACCTGTCGACTACCAGGTAAAAGTTCGATATTCACTACAGAAGCAAAAGCTATATTGTTGGCTTTAGAAGGTATTGGGGCCACTAAAAGGAAAACATATGTCATATTCTCAGATTCACTGTCATGCCTCCAAGCGATTAAAAGTGGACCTTCGACTCATCCCACTATCTTGAGTATTCTACAATTACATGACTAGATTTGATCAACAGATTGATATTGTGTTCTGTTGGTTGCCTAGTCACGTTGGCATCAAAGGTAATGCTGATGCTGATAGGATGGCTAAGGCAGCCCTGGATGATGAGGTTGATCCTGTTGGAGTCCCATATAGCGATTGCAGACCCTCTATCTGTACTTATGTGAGACCGCTTTTTTGATCTTTATGGGATGCTGTGAATAATAAACTTCAAGAGTTAAAAAAAACATGTAGGCTACACTCATCTGAACAGCCAAAAACGTTTCGATCAAGCCATGATCAGGCGATGTAGAATCGGCCATACACGATTAACTCACGAATATTCACTAAAAAAAGAGCCAATCCCAATGTGTATTCCATGCCATGAAGATCTCACGGTGAAACATATTCTTATCAAATGCATAGATTTTAAGATTGTAAGAGATGCTTTTTATCGAGCGACTACTTTGGAAGATCTTTTTAGTCGAGTGAGGGAGGATTGCATCTTGGGTTATTTGAGAGAAACGGGTTTGTTACACAAGTTTTAATGTATGTTTTAATGCGTTGGATTATTAAGTTAGTGACTTGAGTACTTAGAATTTTGTTTGATCGTCGCTATATAGCTGAAATATTGCTGAACGCGACATTAAACCTTGATTCTCTATCTCGCTACTCTTCTCGCAGCTCCAGATTTCGCCTTGGTATACATCTCTGTAGATGTCTGGCTGAGGCGGTCCTGGATGATGAGGTTGATCCTTTTGGAATCCCATATAGCGATTACAGCCCCTCTATCTGTCCTTATGTGAGAAAGCGGTTTCAATCTTTATGAGATGGCGTGAATAATAACAAATTTCATGAGCTAAAAAACTGCAGGCTAGGCTCATCGGAACAGCCAGAAACCTTTCGATCAAGCCATGATCAGGCGATTTAGAATCGGTCATACACGATTAACTCACGAACAATTACTGAAAAAGAGCCAGTACCGAAGTGTATTCCATGCCACGAAGATCTCACATGAAACATTCTTAACGACTGTATATGTCACCGTGTATGGAACGAGAAAATAATCAGGCGACGAGTTTGAGTGATACCGTTTTATTCCTGCAAAATATATGACACAAACGTACAGGTGTCGGCGAGCAAGCGACTGGAGCCCATTTATGGCTTCAGGGTACAGCAATTAATTGGTACAAATACATCATTACGTTCGTTAATTAATACGGATATATCAACACGCTCGACAATTAGTACGAACAAATAATTACGTTCGGCAATTTATACGAGGAAATCATTTCCGTCAACAAGCATTTATCCAACGCGCGGTATATCAGCGACACAGATAATTCAACAAATTATCATTTATCAAATCCATTAGATATGAGTTAGAGGTATGGAATAGCTTGGATAATATGGAAACATTACCATTACCAACGAAATTAACCATACGTGAGATATAACAGATACCCACAAAGTGTATAAAGCAAAATACCTGCAAAATATATGACAAAAACGTACAGGTGTCGGCGGGCAAGCGACTGGAGCAAACTCTCTTTGCAGGTAGGTGACTTATATACACAAACTACTATCAATGCAGCACGGACCAATCAAGGATAATTGGAATTCTAAAGTCTATGCAAAAATATTGTACGATGTCCAGGCTAAACTCACCTGAAGTAGTTTAAAATATAAAAGACGTCCGAGCGGCGCGGTGCTTGGAATATAAAATAGATATCCAGCACACCCCGAAAATAAAGTGCTAAAGCCGAGCGCGGTAGCATAAAGCCGACGCGGGAAATGCAAAAACGGAATGGATTACATAAACCACCGTGTCGTCTTATATGGTGGTCCACATAACGCAGCGATACGCCCTAGGCAATCAAACCTCCATTAATAGCGTTAGTACATCGTTATATATGTTAATGGTGATAGCAATGTGATGATTATGAAATGAGAGAAAGAGAGAGAATTAAGGGTTAACGTCGCATTCAGCAATATTTCAGCTATATAGCGACGATCAAACAAAATTCTAAGTATTCAATTCAACAACTCGGTAAACTAATGTGTTAAAACAGGTACAAACTTTAAAATTTGTACAACAAACCAATCTCTCTCAAAATAAGGAGACAGAGAGAAGGAGAATCAAGGTTTAACGTCGCATTCAGCAATATTTCAGCTATATAGCGACGATCAAACAAAATTCTAAGGATTTAATTCAACAACTCAGTAAACTATAGCGTAAAAACTGGCACAAATACTAAAATTTGTACAACAAACCAGTCCCTCTCAAATAATTTAAAATACAATATTCTTTTACTCGGCTAAAAAGATCCTCCGGAGTAGCTGCTTCATAAAAAGTATCTCTTACAATCTTAAAATCTATGCAGTCTATGAGAATATCTTTCACCGCGAGATCTTCATGGCATGGAATACACCTTGGGACCGGCTCCTGTTTTAGTAAATATTCGTGAGTTAATCGTGTATGGCCGATCCTGCATCGTCTAATCATGGCCTGATCGAAACGTTTCTGACTGTTCAGATGAGTATAACCAACAGTTTTTTTTGAGCACGTGAAGTTTGTTATTATCCATAGTATCCCATAAAGATTGAAACAGCTTTCTGACATCAGCGCAGATAGATGGTCTGAAATCGCTGTATGGGATTCCAACAGGATCAACTTCATCTAGAGCTGCCTTAGCCAATCTATCAGCTTCAGAACTGCCTTTGATGTCAACGTGACTAGGCACCCAACAAAACACAATATCTTTTGATCAAATCTAATGTCATATAATTGTAGAATTTTCAAGATAGTGGGAGGAGTTGAATTTCCAATATCTCACCATCTTTGGAACCATCTGTATAAATAGCTTGATGTGATCTGTATTTCTCTCTCAGTAGACCAAATTCTTGTGTATACACGAGTTGGCTCGTGTCTGCCTTTTTATATTTCGTCAGTGAAATATCTACTTCTGGTTTGGCTAACTGCCATGGTGGAATTGGCAAGAGCTCGTTAGGTAAAATTTGACTAAGTTTAATACCAGCTGCTACAATGTGTGGTTTCATACGGATTCGAAGAGGTGGAATAATCGAAGGCTTCTTTAAATAGAAATCTGAGTACTGAGGCTTGAAAACACAGTTATATGCAGGATTTGAGTGGTTCGAACGCAGTTTTGTGATATATTGCAGCGAAAATTTAATCCTTCAAAGTTCTAAAGGAAATTCATCCGCTTCGACATCCAAGCTTTCTTTAGGTGATGTTCTGAACGCACCGAGGCAAAGTCTTAGTCCTTGATGGAGAATAGGATCTAGCTTTGCCAAGTTTGACTTGCTTGCACCATTGTAAACAATGGAACCATAATCGAGCTTGGAACGAACAGCTGATCGATATAAATGAAGAAGAGTTTGCTGATCTCCCCGCTTATAGCTGGCAACTACTTTCAACAAGTTTAGAGCTTTCTTGCATTTGGCTTTTAAGCGATTTATATGTGATTTGAATGTTAGTCGTTGGTCAAACAATATGCCTAGTAATTTGACCTCTTTTACCACTTTGATTTCAGTTCCATCTAATGTAAGTACTGGATCTTTGTGCTGGAAATATTTGCTGCATAAGTGTATGCAATTTGTCTTAGCTTTGGAGAATTTAAAGTCATTTTCTAGACGCCATTTCTGAATTCTGTTTAGACAAATTTGTAATGTTCTCTCAATATTGTGTACAATTTTCCCACTACACGATATGTTGAAATCGTCTACAAAAAGTGTACCATCAATTGATTTATTCAGAACTGCAGCCAAGCTGTTGATCTTGATACTAAACAGAGTAGTAGACAAAATACTGCCATGTGGGATACCCTAGTCTTGATCAAAATGATCAAACATAGTTGTACCGAAACGAATTTGGAATTGTCTTTCGTTCGAAAGTTTGGAAATAAAAACAGGTAAACGGCCTTTTAATCCCATATTTTGAAGATCTTTCAGAATCCCGTATTTCCATGTAGTATCATAGACTTTTTCTAAATAAAAAAAAGATAGAAACCACATGTTCATTCTTGGCGAAATTCTTGACATACGAATCTAATCTGACTAAATGATCAATGATACTTCTATTTTTACGGAAACCAGCTTGAATATCAGTAAGTTACTTTTCAGTTTCCAGGTACCAAACAAGGCGATCATTCATGATGCCATTTATGATGCGTTCCATTGTTTTGCAGACACAGCTAGTCAGTGAAATCGGACGATAATTACCAGGGCCTGTATGGTCACGGCCAGGCTTTGGTACTGGCATAACTATGGCATTATGCCATGGCGGAGGAAAGTCTTCTCTTGTCCAAAGTCTATTGAATATGCGTAATAGGATTTCTAGAGAAGATTCCGGTAGATGTTTCAAAAGCTGATAATGAATATTATCAGGGCCTGCAGCAGAATCGTTAGCTTTTGTGAGAGAAGCATGAAGTTCTTCAATTGTGAACATAGCGTTATAGCTTTCATGGTTACCGGAGAGGAGTTTAATTTCATTTTTCTCTTCTCGTTTTTGGAAACTTTGAAATTTAGGTACATAATTATCTGACGAAGAGTTTTTGGCAATTGTTTCGCCTAATTTATTTGCAATTTCTACTCTGTCAGTAATCACCTGGTTTGAGATGATGAACGCTGGACTTTTACCTTTTATTCTTTGGATCATATTCCAAACTTTTGTTATAGGAGTATGAGTATTTATCTTAGAAAAATAATTTTTCCAAGAATCACGTTTATTCTGTTTCATGGTTCTACGAGCTTTAGCTCTTGTATCTCTGAGATCTTTCAAATTTGTTTCGGATTAGGATGTCGGTGGAAATATCGTTCAGCCTTCTTCCTACATTTTCTTGCCTCTTTGCAGTCATCATTAAGTCAAGGTTTCTTAATATGTGGGAACGGTTTGGTTGGCAATTTCTATCAGCATATCTGAGAATAACTGTTTAGGATCTGGAACATCAGCGAAAGAGATTGCTTTAGTCTTTGTGAACAAAGGTTTTCAAACTCAGGCTAGTTTGCTTTCTTGAAATTAAACCTTGTGGAATGAGGGTCATCAGCTGAATGAACAGCTTTTAGGACAGTGGGAAAGTGATCACTTCCACAAAGGTCATCAGGAACAGACCAAGAAAATTCTTCAAGAATAGGAAGGTTGCAAAGTGAGATATCTAATGCTGAATAGGTTGCATGAGCTGAGGACAAATGTGTATAAGAACCATCATTAAAAATACACACAGAATTATTTGATATAAAATTTCCAAGTATTTTACCTTTACAATTGTCTTCATTATCTCAGAGGATATTACGACCGTTAAAATCACCCATCATTAAACAAGGTTTTGGGAGCTGATCGTAAAGATCTTGAATTTCACTAAGCCGGAGACTACCAGAAAAGGGTATGTACACTGTGCATAATGCGAAAACTGAATTCAAGGTAAAACGAACTGCTACAGTTTGTAAATCTGTCACTAAATCAACAGGACTGTGTAAAACACCCATTCTAAAGCATCTGCCTGATCTTTAGCATTGAAAGCATAGGGAGATTGCTGTCCTATATTGGACGATATAGTACCCTTTCTCACGTGACTATATTCCAAAATGGACCTATTCCAAATACGATTTGGCCGGGGTGGATAGGTTATCGCACCGTCTGCTCAATAGTAAATGGCTATAAGTTGGAATTACTCGCGATTTTCGACTTTCAATAGATTATTGACTACATTATCTGTTTTCACTTAGTTTTGCGACTCGAAAGGCTAACAAATGCGAATTATTTCGCATGATTATTGTCTTCTCGCAGAGTCTGTGTTTCTGAGGGCGTGGCAATCGTAGTAAATTTATGAATGACACACGTGCAGAAATCGTAACATTGCAATGACGGCAGCTGTCACTCAAGATAGATTTCAGTCGGGCCGCTGTTCACAGGAGGCGGTGTACCTGTTTTAGCTAAATTATGTTGATATATGGGGCTGTAAATTGCTTGGTACGCCGAAAGGAAATTTCAGGGAGTGTATATCTTATCTCGTGTAATAAAAAATCCTCCAGAATTTTCAGAATCCGTCACAATCATTTGGTAGTGCTCTTGTGTCGGCTGTAAACTCACGCGCTGCTCGAGGGCGGAGTCAGCAAAACTGTGATGGCAACTGTGTCGAGGTCGTACAGTTCAAAGCCGTAATAGGTGTGAGATAATTATTGGAATCTGTTATAAATGATTCTTCATCGCACATAAGATCGCGTCTAAATGAATTTTTAAAACGAGAGTAAACATTGTCTATGCACTGAAATACAGGAATATCGTTCCCTGAGCTTCATCACCTCGCCCACCCCCCACCCCTCGCCTGAGAGAATAGACCGGCACCAGTGGAACATCAGAAAAGATGAGCTGGACGGGTCTATCCGAGTTTGTTGTCAGGGGGTATTGGATTTCAAATGAGTACGAGGACCACATTTATTCTTTTATTTAGCATTGGTAACATTTATAAATGATGCTTTAGAATAGAAATAAATGTTAGTTTTCCGTCCTCTAACTGCCCAGATAATGGATGGTAAAACGGAATTGCCTTAATGTTTTAGGACTCAGCCTGCGGCTTCGTCCCAAAACAATAGGCAATTCCGTTTTACCATCCATTATCTGGGCAGTTAGAGGACGGAAAACTAACATTTATTTCTTAATTTTAGCCAATATTGAAGAGCCGCCTGTAGCTTTTCCATTTTCGTCTAAAGCGTAGGAATGATAAGGTGTGTATTGGCGAAATTTAAATTTATCTTTATCTGCTTTCTTCAGAAAGCTGATGGTTCATAATCTGAGTTAATAATCGGAGTTCATTCAAATTTGGCCAAACTCATCTGCAATTCCACTGAATGATAGTTGGTGACTGAGCTATATTTATTCTGTATAAAGAAATAAAATATAAAACCGCCCAAGCCAAGATATATAAGATTAACTTATCGAAGGTTAACGTTTTATTTTGGGTAATTCTTTTTGACCTTTCTTTTTATTTTTCATTTGTTCTCTCTCATCTTTTTTACTTTTCTTCCTATCAACTTCTTTCTCTCTCTCTTGTCCCAACAAGTTGTTCGACCTTTAATTCAAGGAAGTCTCGTCTTTCAATGGACGTTCATTACAATCAACATATTCCTCATCAGAAAGCACGGATGACTCGTTGGTAGGAGAGGAGGTAGAATCGACTATTTTAGGCTTTTGCCGGTTTCGATATCTAGGGTTTTCTCTTTCTCCTCCTTTTTCTGATTCGAGGTAGTTTTATTACTACAAGACAGTTGATTACTTTCTTCCTCTGTTAATTCGTTCATTACTTCCTCATTCTGTGTAAAGTTTACATCTACACCAGAGTGAATAGGATTAATGAAGGAATCCACAGACTGCACAGGTGCATCCTGACCTGACACACGACCAGTATCCGGTAAGATGTCACCCTTCAATTCAACATCTCCCGGAGTCAATACGATGTTAACACTTTCAGTCTGATCAGAAGCAGACTTCTGATCACCTGACTTCTGATCATCTGTCTCGGCATCCACACCACCGCAGACCTCACTATGACGGACATCTTCATACTCCGAACCACAATCTTCATCCATCTCGTCAAAGAGAGACTCGTAGTGGTTTGAGGTTTTCTCGTTTTATGCTTTTCTCGGGGGAAACTATCTCCTGATGACGTTTAGTGGCCTTGCCATCAGGGCCTACAGTCCTCCATAAGTCTCGAGCTTTACTTTGAATCTCTCTGACAGATGTTTTTCCTCTGGAGAGCCTCGGCATAAAGTCCTTTTTGAACTTCTGCGGGGGAAACAGGGCGAGGACCTGAGAAATCATCTTTTTCATTGTTAGCTACAGTATCTCCAGGAACCTTTTTGGCCTTCGGACAGGTTTATTTAAAGTGTCCTTCCTGATACCTCGAGTTCATGTGATCTTCTGATCCACAAGTATAACATGTTTTTACTTGACCGATATACCATACAGGAAGTCTCAATTAGAAGAAGGAATAGTGCGTTTGAATCTCGACATCCAAATTCTGTTCACTCCTGTATCAAACTCTCTATCAAACGAATAGAACTCTTTTTGTACAGAGAGAACATCACCATAGAACTCAAATGCAGTTCTCATCGCAGAATCTAGGAAATCGCATGGACCTTTCATCTTTACTAGCAATTCCCCTGGATCTATTTCCTCAAAATGACCACTTTGATCTTCAACGTGGATACCTTCCAGCATTAGGCGAATTATGGGAATTTCATTTGCTAGTGTGACGTTCCACAGGGTATTTGATACCTGTACCAGACCTGTAAGGACCGACCGTCCTGATCCAACACTGTCTTTTAATGCGCGATAGATATTAATCGCATTAGCGTTCTCTAAGCCTAGGAAGTTTTAGGCTCAGTGACCTATCAAACTTTCTAAACGCCATGGTAAAAAAAATGCAAAGTCCCACTAGGGAGTCTCGATACAACTACAAATAGTGACACGTACACACCCCAACAGCGTGCTCTCCCACAGGGTAAACATTGAATACTCCCCGAGGGAGCCTCACTCCAATGGTGTATACTCTAACCAGTACAACAATACATTAGAACCTCGGATCCTGGCAGAACAATAGCACACTTCTAAGCCCGGCGAATTGCTTGGTAACACCGAGGAACAAAAGAACAGAGAACAAAGACTAGCGTACAGATGTACACTCATGGCACAGCCATATAACTTCACTATTGTACATATATTCAACCCACCTCGATATACACAGATATGTGCAAATCCACTTAAGCCAAACTGAACGAAAAACGAGCCAACTACAAACTGAATCAAACCAACAAAGGAATATATACACAAGCAGAATACGAAATATTTACAGACAGCGAACAAACACAGAAAGGGAGAGAGAGAGAGAGAGAGACAGAAGAAAAAACCCGCCGACCCTCTCAGTCACGAAGACCGAGACGGCAGTACTGGCAGATCTCTGCCCTCCCAAACTGGGCCGAACTGACAAAGGCAAAAAACGCCCTGAACAGCAAAAAAACTGAGAAATAATTCCAAACTTTCACCACAGGTACTTGCCAAAAGTATTCACAAAATATATTAAACAAGAATGAAAGCTAAGATCAGCTGAAATCCGCAGAATTAGACAAATTTCTCGGAGCGAAGTGAAAACACGTCCGACTCCCAATCTCTCTTCATCCGGGCTCCGATTATGGAATGATGTGAAAATGAACATCTTGTTGCAGAGATAGATTTACGATCCAAACTGCTAGCCCTGTTACCTCGAAATAAATCGTACATGCCAGGAGATTGCCTCCTCCGGGCATAACTTCTCCAATCCGGTTTAGGCCCGAAGCTAGAACTTCGGTGATCTTCGTGCATGCACTAAGATAGAGCAGATAGGGATTGAGACTGAGAGAGATAGGACGTGTATTCGGGTGGTGGAGGGACAATTTTAACGGGGGATATTTTAGCTATCTATCGCAGAATGTGTTGCTAGTCGGGACACATTTCTACGACAACTGGCGTCAAAGTGAAAGAATATTTTATTTTCACGGTTGAGATCCCATTTATGCCTGGAACATTGATAAAATTTCAGGGTAATCAAATGCGATACGGTATGGAAGCCGGCCATTTTTTCCTTTGTTCGCGAACCCCCAACCCCTGCTGTATTGGCCGGCTATTCACCGGGAGAAGGCCATCCTGACATATATGGGTTATTTTAGTACACGATTCTGTATGAATTCTTTCACGGCTCGCGGGCTGTTGATTGCGGAATAGTTCAGAACAGGTTTTTCTTGGTCTGGCTGGTTGGCTCAGGGAATAGTAATTTGGACACAGGCTTGTGTGGTGTTCGTTATTCGTTTCGACTTTCTTGGGAGATTCTGTTCATTTCAGTCCGGGCTATCAAATATTTTTTCGGGTGTTTGGCCGGCTGGCATTTGTAGGAGATCGTGTGTCGGTCGGAATCATTTAATAAACTTGGTGTAGCTGTATATACAGTATTGTTGCCCTGTGATGGACGCGCTATGCTAGAAGTAAGGCCAACGTGAGGATAAATTCGGCACCATCTACAAAAGTTCGTGTGATTATAGCAATTGATCGTTTCGCCGCTCTTTGTTGGGAAATCAGTTTTGTCCAATTCGGCCTGGGCTATTAAATATGTTCCATTCGGTCTGTGCTACTAAATATATTCCTGGTATTTAGCCAGTTGAACTAGTCAAAATTTCTTGGGAATAGTGTATTTACTCTATTCATTTATTGCATTTGGCATCGTCGTGTTTACAGCATTATTGTCCTGTGATGAACGCGAACTGTTATTAGTAGTGGCAATTTGGCCGTTCGTGGTCAATAGATTGGTAAAAACCGGATACATTGACTCAGTGGTATTGACTGCGATTTGAGCCTGACAGAGTTATACAATTTTCAAATATTTTTACTGGGTTATCATATAGAGCTTGTATATCGGGGAGATTCAAATTTTTATGGAAGTTTTTGTCCATTGTCACTCCAGGTGTTACTGTGTGGTGTTGTCTATGTGTTTCTGTACGATTGAATTGTATTGTTTCAGAGATTGACTTTTGTGTGAGATTTCTGCTATGTGTTAGTATTTATGGGTCTTTGGATTGAGATTGAAGATTTTGCCGACCTTTATGAGAAATCTGTAGTTGGAATACAATTGTGCGTTAATAGTAAATGCTCAGATTGTTCGCGGGTCAATGTGACTTTGTCTTCTGCTAACGTTTTTCCCATCCTGATAAAAGGGAAACCCGTTTTTTCTTTGTGTTTCAAGATATTTTTTTTTTGAACGGTTGTCCCTAATTTGTATAGTTCCATTTATGTCGTGGTGTTCGTGATATTCGAATTTGTCGGCTGTCAATTGGTCGGCTAAAAAAATCGCTCATCGTGTCGATTTTCTGGATTAATACAGATATATATTGCCTACATTTTGGTTGTCCAATACATGATTTTGATTGCTCAGTTGATAGTTTGGGGCATTGTCAGTCATGCGAGCCACATTCATGGCGACACCATGGTGTTGTCACTGCGATATATTATAGTATTCATGGCGATGCCATGGTGTTGTCACTGCGATAATAGTAATCAGACTTCCTTCAATCCTTTTGAATTGAGTTAATGATTTGTATATCTTGTCTGTTTTCTCCATTCTCTTGGATCAGTTCAGGAAATTATGCTATTGTTTGAAATTTAATTGAATGGGAACGTGCCTATGTTCATCCTTGAGGGATCTGAATGATAGACTGAAGGTTGTTCATGATGTTGAGCGAGTGAGTTAAAATTTTGATGCAGTTTACCATCTCGAGACAGACTATTTCCTGTTTGTATTTGAACTTGGAGTTATTAACTCCTCGATGTGGTCGAGTCTAAAATATAGTTTGTATTCTGTGTTGTATTCCTCCAGGCACGCTCAACAGTGTTAATTTAAGGTTTATTTATGTTGAATACAGGTGGCCTGACTTTGTTTTCCGGGCACAATTGATACTTTGATAATTGATTTTTTTTCTCCCCCAGACCCAGCCTGGGTTTCTTTAGTGCCCTATTCATGATTAGTCGTAAATTGAAATAGTGCAAGATTAATAGAGAAGTTGCAACAACGCGTTGACTGTGTGGTAACACGTGTTGTACTTGTTCTAGAGGATAATGGATATGGCTGATTAGGCAAACTAGAACGCGTTGACTGCGGTCACGCGTGTATATTTGGTTCATAAAAGTGATTCGTCAGTTTGAAATCGAACTTGCACATGTTTAAATATTCTTTTTCATTCACTGAATGTGAGTAGTTGACACTGCGTTTCATTTTTCGTGTCCAATTTTGTGTTTTGTAGGGGACATACCGAGGTACACGGTCTTTCTTTTGCTTCAATGAGTTTCTGGAGTGAAAACTGAGTGTGAGGATAGGAAACTCATTGAAAGTCTTTGATATATTTGCATTTATTTGACTAGATTTTGATTGGGTATTCCTTTTTTTTGTGGACTTGTTGGCATATACCGTATATCGTTCAACTTTTGTTAACATGGCAGATTTAGGGCCCATTGATGTGGCAGTGGCTACAGAGGAAGCACTGCAAAAGTTGAAAGGGGTGGGGGAGTAGTCGAAGTGCACGTGAGGGCAGGTTGGTTAGTTTTAAGCATTTTATGCAGGCGACTCAGTTTAGTGCCGGGTATGTAGCCGATCTAGTGCTAGATGGGCAGATAATAGGTTTAGACTTGTCGGGAAGTCCGGAATACATTAATGCTTTAACAGTTTTTTGACCGTTGTTTTGAAGAAATCATTGGATCATGGAAAGTTGGAATAACGGCACAAGTGGATGCATTGGATGTAGAAATGGACCAGTTGCATGATAATATCAAGGAATATGAGATTTATTTAGGACAATTGGATGAAAAGATAGATAATTATGTACGCCAATTGAGTCAATTGGACAATAAGGTCGACCAAGTAGACAATAAGGTCGAACAATTAGGTCAGCAAATGGTTACACAAATAGGTCAAGTTGATGGTAAGATGGAGCAAGTAGGTTTAGATAGGAGGACTGTTGTTGCATTGCTTAGTGCTCCAAGCAGGGAAGGGTCAGAGATTTCATCACATGCGACGTCTGAACAGACAACGGGGGACGCTGGTCAGGCGGACCCAACTCATGTTGTTGTGAATAATAGAACTGAACAATTGGTCGAGGGTGGGGGAGAGACTCCAAATCAATTGAATGCAGCTCCTGTTCAACAGAATGAACTCCATGATCAAATGAATGGATCAGTTGCACTTCCCGACCCCCCATGTCCACTAGATCTAAATGGAACAACAGGACTGGACGCTGGTCTGGCGTTTCCAGACGACACTAGGGATGTAAATAATGTATTCTATCAGTTACAGCCCAGTGGCCACACTTCAGCTCCGAACTTCCAATGCCCAATAAATAGGAATGGATTGTTTTTAGACAATGCTATGGTAGAGGGCAATATTTCCAAGGGGATATAGATAATGGGAATCTGGCCGATGTGTTCGCTACTGATACCGAGGGGAAGGTTGAGGCCTCTCCTAGTAAATGTAGGGAGTGCTCGTCCAGATCCAGATCAACCGAGCGACATGTATTCCAAGAACGCCACCGTAGCCAAAGTCCCCGGCTTCCCAAAACTTTAGTGTTTTCAGGAATCAGAGGGGACTGGGTTCCATTTAGGGTTAAGTTTGAGTTGGAAGCTGAAAGTAGAAAGTGGAACAAAGGCCAGTGTCTTAAGAAATTAACGGACTGTATTCATGGCGATGCCATGGTGTTTTACAGCTACCAATCGGAGGCAGTCAAAACCTCGTTTGATATGCTCCTCAAAGCAATGGAATGCCATTATAACAGTAGGGAACCTCCGCGTGTAGTTAGGCAGCGTTTGCGGGCGGAAGATCAGGGTCCGGAGGACACTTTAGAGGAGTTTGCTGTTAGATGCGCTAGGTTGACAAGGGACGGGTATCCGAATGCACCGGTGAGATTTGCTCACAAGCTGTGAGATTTGCTATGGAAAAGAGCCCTACAACAATCTCGGAAGCCTTGAGTTATGTGAACTCCTCACGATATAATCTGAGAGAGTTGGATTTTCACACGGTCACATGTAGGACTGTTAATGTTGATTCAGTGGGGGAGGCTTTTCCTGATGCTTGTGAGGCAGAAGGGGAAGGGATAATAAGAGGTCCCCTCGCCGTCGGTCATCTCGACCCTTCCGTCCACCACGACTCTGCTACTCGTGCCGTAAACCCGGCCACATAAGCCGTTTTTGTCCTGCTAGACATGGGTGTTTTAGATGGGTGGGCTGAATTAGCAACTGCACATGACGGTGTGGAGTCGTCCACGGGGGACGAGGCAGGTGTTCCTGAACGCACTGCGGCAGTCAGAGATGTTACTCTGTCTCGTTCCCAGGGGTGGGCGATGTCCATTCCAGTTAAGGTTGGGTCTGTGCCGGTAACTGCTGTGGTAGACACGGCCGCCCAAGTCACCGTCATGAGTGAACGTTTATTTGCTAGATTGGGTCTCCAGGAGTTGTCTTCGCCTATTCGGTTAACTGGTGCATTTCGAGGAATGACCAGTACGGGAATGCTAGTTCGGCAGGTCCCATTGTCCATTTCCGATTATCACTGTACTGGAAATATAGTGGTGGCACCCTTGGTTGACGACCTGTTGCTAGGCTTCGATTTTCTGTCAGTCTATGGATGTGTTGTAGATTTTAGAGATAAAACCTTGGTTATTGGGGACACCAAGGTTTTTGCAGTTTGAATTTTTATGGAATGATGACTTGTTCAATGTGGGCTCCATTTCGCTCTGCCAGTAACTGATAAATGGTGAAGTTAGTTGATGGGCCATTGGTGACGCATTTTGTGTATGCGTCTTAAGAGATATAGTATAGTGTCAGCTTTGTGGGGATATATGGATGTGTGCCATCAAGTGTATGCAGTGATGGGTGTATTGTAGTAGGTTTTGATTTTCTATGTGAAATTATCCTATTTGGGGGTTGATTTGATTTTGTTGTACAGGATGTTTGTTTGAGGCATTGTGGAATTGAAGAAAAAAATATATATAAAATTCTAGACCCAAACCGTTGTTAATGTGTTGTGTAATGTAATGTGTATTTTGGAACTATTGTTCTGGAATTATGGTGTGTGTTGGAGAACTCTCATGTGTGTTCGAGAGTTGGATATTCGAAAATTGTGATGTTTGCTGCGGCGTTATACGTATATTGTGTTATGGGAGAATATGATGATGCGTTGTGATGAACTAGGTGTGTTTATGTAGTCCGTGTGAGGGAACCGGGTGCTGGACGCCTGGGGTCGATGGTTGCTGTGTAAATAGAGAATTTCTGTGTGTGAAAATTCTGTATGGTGGATCTACGCGTTAATGACGTTCCTGTGTGTCTCGTTTTGAGATTTTATAACTGTGTTCTTTGTGGGGTTTTTTTTGTGTGACAAGTTGTGTGTTACGTTCGTGAAAGTCTATGTGAAGTGAAGTTTAATTTATGGAGTGACTTGGATGAGATATGGTACGATAATAGGTAGTGTGGTTAGCCATGTCGGAGGCCTGGGGTTAAAGGAGAAGAGTACCGGTCCTTCTCTCCCCCATGTCTTCGCCATGGAGCCATGGTGAGAGTTGTCTATCCGCCATCTTGCTCTGTGTATTATACTTTATCGTGAATTCGGTGAAGTAAGATAGCCACCACGCGGGGAGTGAATAAATGCGTCATTATTTGATTATAGTCTCAACCCCCTTCTAGTTATGAGCTCAAAGATTTGTTTTTGTGTGAGCTGGAAATCTGTGGGAGTTATAGTTGATGGTTATGTTCTTTATTCTCAGTATTTCTGAGGGATATTCTCTCTGGTGAGGTAGCCGTTTGCTGGGGCGGGTGTGCGCTGGGCCATCATGCCTGAGTGCACGCAGACTGCAGGCTCCTCGTACATTTGTCCCTGTAGGTTCCATCTCTACTAGAAAGTGTTGGCCGTTGGTGAAGACAAGCCTTGAAATTATTAGGGGAGAGAGAATGGGGAGCCCAATTTATAGTCTGGACGGCTATTAGATTAGAGGCTTGTTCCAGTCGTCGATTATATGATGTTCTGGTGTTTAGTGTGTCCATGTAGCTGGTAGGCTGGCCTGCTGTACCAGTCGTGGGTTGGATGATGTTTTTGTATTAATTGCGGCCATGTAGCTGGTAGGCTGGCCTGCGGATTATATTTTTAAGAATTAAGATGAGCAGTCCCATGCGGCTGATTATATTTATTGGGGCCGTAAAGCCGGTAGGCTGGCCTGCGGATTATATTTTTGAGAAATAAAGTGATCCGTCTCATGAGGCTGACCATTTGAGTGAGATGTTTAGTGGGTTTGGGTGTAATTATAGACAGTCTGGTAATGAGACTGGACTAGTGGGGTGGTTACCATTTTATTGAAGTTGGGTGCTTTTAGGAAGCAAGTTACGCATTTTGACACATGTGATATAACATGGAGAATTCACGTCTTTGTCTCGTATTTTAGTAATTGTTGTCAGGGCTGGAAAGGCGGTTGCCTGGGATAGGGAAGGGTTTTATAAGGGCGAAGTAAGATCTTCGCCAAAAAGAAAACGGGGAGGGGTGTTGCAGAGATAGCTTTACGATCCAAACTGCTAGCCCTGTTACCTCGAAATAAATCGTACATGCCAGGAGATTGCCTCATCCGGGCATAACTTCTCCAAACCGGTTTAGGCCCGAAGCTAGAACTTCGGGGATCTTCGTGCATGCACTAAGATAGAGCAGATAGGGATTGAGACTGAGAGAGATAGGACGTTTATTCGGGTGGTAGAGGGACAATTTTAACGGGGGATATTTTAGCTATCTATCGCAGAATGTGTTGCTAGTCGGGACACATTTCTACGACAATCTTCACACATGTAGGATAAAAACAAAATGACATTGGGACATATAGATTTAAAAATTTTAAGAGATTCTTTTTATCGAGCGACTACTTTATAAGATCTTTTTGGTCGGGTGAGGGAGGACTGTGTCTTGGGTTATTTGAGAGGAATCGGTTTGTTGCATAAGCTTTAATGTGTGTAGGTTTTAATGTGTTGGGTTACTAAGTTATCAACTTGAATACTTAGAACTTTGTTTAATCGTCGCTATATAGCTGAAATATTGCTGAACGCGACACTAAACCCTAATTCTCTCTCTCTCTCTTACTTTGCAGAGTAGGGAAGTCGATGGGACAAATGAACAATTTCTCATTGGAATAATTCAGATGGAACGTTGTTTAGAATGTTGAACGTTGACAGCTACGAAAGAGAGGACGACACATTGTCAAACAGTGACCTGACAGCGATTCACGAATTCCATATATATAATAATGTATGCCTGTTCGCAAATCTTATAAATAATATGGCTTCTTCTTAGCATTCAAAGTAATACACGTAGCGTGACGAGCATGATCTACCCGAATCTTAATAAATTAATATCCTATCAATGCTCCCCAATCGTATATATCGCTATGTATGATCTTACTGATTTCAATTCAATGGGCTGTTCAGAGCGCAGAAGTCACGAAAATTTCATAGTCATATGACATCACGATCGCATTTTAACTACTTTCGTGCAGTCGGGGAGGGGGATATGGTCATGGTCTTCGCTTTAACCCAAGTTTTACGCCAAGGACCAGTCCATAATTCTACCCCGCATTATGGTGCCAACCTGGCGGGAGGGCGGCGACATCAGAAGATGCCCCACCAGCAAGACGTGTGATTCGACTGAGCCCACCAAAAAGCACCTACCGTTATGTTCCCTTCAAAGCACTATGAAGAGTTCATGGGATTGGTCGACACTCGCGTTAGTGCAAGCCGGTTAGATCCTGCAAGCGACATATCCAAATGAGGGAGCAGATAGGATTTAATTTTAATTAGCTTGGATCTACTCATACCTACTTGTAACAGAGCAGATCTAATGCTGCTATTTTCTAGTGATTACAAGCATCTGGTCCGTCATTCATAATTCAGCCGTCGTCCATTAGAGAATATCCGCGTCCATAATCCAAAGACCTATTCCATATTCCAGTATTAGCACCAAATTCAAAAAGACAATCATATATACAGAAACATAGGCTTGTTTCCTGCAAGAGAGAAGCGGTCAACAATTTTCAATGATGCCGGCAAGACATCATGATGTTCCAAAAATATCAAATCCGTATCGCTGATCAGTATTCTTAATCCATAATATTCGTTGTAAAGTCGTCATCTAAGAATGATGTATCTCAGTCACGCTTTGATTGTGACTGTTCATATGAGTACCATGAGGATCTTGAAGTACATGGGTTCACACGGCCCCTAGCCCCGGGTTAAGCGGAATTAGACACAAGTTACGAAACGTAGCGCCATAGATCTTGCACGCTACGTTCGTATTTTTTTATCAGCATGCGATATGTATCGCCAAATTTGAGAAGCTTTGAGTGGAGGCGTTTGGTGGAATAGCCCTGTTTTATAAGTTTCTGTAACAATGTTTTGTGACGTTGATTAAAATCGTCACATTTAACACAGGATCTAGCAAATGCTACTAAGCGAGATATGTTTACGCCATATGCAGGTCTCACTGGAATATTACTGTCCAGAAAGGGATAGTTTACGATGTCGAAATTGTAATCATCTCTTTTGTCATAAAGTCGACGAGAGAGAATGCCCGCTTCATTTTTATAGAGATAGATCTAAATAAGATGTGCCTGTAGGGCTATCTGTAGTTTCCTTCAAATCCAGTGAAGGTGGATATATATCCTTCACTGCGTCATTTATATAGCGATTATCCACAGCGAGAAGATCGTCTATATGGCGTTTGGTGAATGAGAAGGAACGGGCTTTGAATGGATCGGTTTTTGAAAGCGCCTGCATATAGTCATATTCATAAGAGAACAGATACAGGTCAGCCAACAGGGGTGCACAATTAGTACCCATTGGAATACCTATATGCTGCTGATATATTGTGTTGCCAAATTTCACATAAATATTTTTAATGAGAAATTCAAGTAACTCTATAAACAAAGAAACATCCCATGGATGATATCTCTTGTATGTAGTAGAGCTAAATAATGCTTTATGGCTTCCGACATTAATATATCTACGATCAGTTTTCTTGAACACAGATACTATTAATGAACTTAGACAGTCAATAAGGTCCTGATGAGGGATTGTAGTATAGAGAGTCGAGAAATCCCATGTGGATACATGTCTGTACGGTATGTGACCTTTAGCACCAAGTTCTTCCGTAAGACATTTTGAGTTTTTCAATATCCACATACATTCAACGCCAGAGTTCTTAGAAATAGTGGCGCAATACCTTTCCCCACTTGTCTGAATGTTCAATATTGAGCAAACAAGACTTGTTTGAAGTCTTCCCTGTCTTTATTGCCCTGGTGCACGTATATGAAGCCAGCAATCTGCTCACGTGGAATTCTCGGTGGACAGGCAGCTTGCAATCCCTCCGCAATTTGCATCTCGTTGACGTCGTGTAGCGCCTCAGTCATCAGCGCGTCTGACGGTACCATGATGTCCAGACACGTATGCATGTTTAACGGACCGTTGGCCTGACAGCCTGCACATTGTTCGATACGCAAGTGTCGAATGCGGGGTCTAAGATGATCCAGGAAGGTTTCGATGTACTTTTTTTATAGATATACTCATACCTGGTCAGACAGGGCTTCATCAATTTCGGCTGTGAGGTCTTGAAGTTTACGCCACGCAGGTATTTGCAGCACGACACCCTCAGGTAAGGGAATACGCGTATCTTCCTTCAACTTCCATTTACGAATATGCACCAGCAGAACATAGAACATGTGAGGAACACGTCGTCACCCGCATAAAATTTCGCTTGGTCGCTCTCCTCAGCCTCAATGACAACATCGACGCCTCCGTAAAGTGCCCGTACTCTTGTCCATGTCTCAAACGTCAAGGCGATATGCTTAGGTGGTTTGTCGTCCCAGGCTGATGCATTAAAGTGCACTTGCTCATTTTTCACGGTTACAGTTAAATAGGGAGTGAGCTTCCAAGTGTTCATGTGGGCCGCCAGTAGTATACAGCGAGCAATCTCAACCTTTAGCGCTTCACTGCGCATGCGCAGAACCTTGGGTGACGTCACAATGGGTGGTGTGCGCATGCGTGTGTGTGTGTGCTGGGTACAAGATGGCGGCCACATGTGTGTGTGTGTGCTGGGTACAAGATGGCGGCCACATGTGTGTGTTGGGGTCAATGGGTACAGTGCTGGGTACAAGATGGCGGCCTAATGTGTAGGTGCTGGGTACAAGATGGCGGCCACATGTGTGTGTGTGTGTGTGTGCTGGGTACAAGATGGCGGCCACATGTGTGTGTGTGCTGGGTACAAGATGGCGGCCACATGTGTGTGTGTGTTGGGGTGACTGGGTACAATGTGTGCTGGGTACAAGATGGCGGCCTAATGTGTAGGTGCTGGGTACAAGATGGTGGCCACATGTGTGTGTGTGTGTGCTGGGTACAAGATGGCGGCCACATGTGTGTGTTGGGGTGAATGGGTACAATGTGTGCTGGGTACAAGATGGCGGCCACATGTGTAGGTGCTGGGTACAAGATGGCGGCCTAATGTGTGTGTGTGCTGGGTACAAGATGGCGGCTTTGTGTGTGTGTTGGGGTCAATGGGTACAGTGCTGGGTACAAGATGGCGGCCACATGTGTGGAATTGCTGGGTACAAGATGGCGGCAATATACATGTTATGTAAGAGTTGGGTGGTGGGTGCTGGGTACAAGATGGCGGCCACATGTGTGGGTGGTGGGTGCTGGGTACAAGATGGCGGCCTAATGTGTGTGTGTGTGTGCTGGGTACAAGATGGTGGCGTGTGTGTGTGTTGGGGTCAATGGGTACAGTGCTGGGTACAAGATGGCGGCAATATACATGTTATGTATGGGTACAAGATGGCGGCCACATGTGTGGGTGGTAGGTGCTGGGTACAAGATGGTGGATTATAGAAAAACGTATAAAAGGAGTCCATTTTTAGGGTAGGGTGCATTCAATCTGACTTACCTGACCTGTCTGCCTGCCTGCCTGCCTGCCTGCCTGCTTGCCTATCCGCTTGTGTGAGACGAAAAGCATGAGACGTGGAGAAGATTTTCCCTTTGACCCAGCAGTACCGCCGGTTGAAGTTTTGCCTGAAGATGAGCGTGTCAGGGCCATTTATCAACGTCACTGGGCTACCATACGCCATTGTTTCCACCGTGACCGTCGTCTATTGGACTTGTATAACTACCGACTCCAGGACCTCACGTATCTTCCTACTTACGCCGAGAACATTTTCAGAGATCAGGTCACTGCCTTCAAATTGAATGTGACATTTGGGTATATCTTACGGCACAAAAAGACGGACCAACTGCGGTATTTCTATCCCAGTAATAATTCGTATGTGTTTGACCAGCCATTCACCATCACGGATGCGATTTCTCTGGAGCCACTCATCGACCAATTGACTACGTTGGATCCATTGGAATGGGCTCGGTTGCAACGCCCCAATACCCAATGGTTGGTGGAAATGGTGACCAACGTCACATTTTTCGTCACGAAAATGAGAGATCATCCTATCGGTGCTCCTGTACTACTTCCTCCGTGGTTGCTTCGTCGACCCGGCCTGTATGCATTAACAGGAGGGGGCAAGGGGCCCTACAAAGACCGGAAATGTCTGTTTCGGTGTTTGGCCGTGCATGTGGACGAGTGTAACCCCCAGTGTTGTGACACAGTGGCCGATGGCTATTGGGAACAGTATTTAGAGCAGCAAGACATGGATAAGCGGCACTTCCGTGGAGTACCGTTCAAGAATTTGGATGACGTGGAAACACTGTTCGACATTAATATCTTTGTCTATCGATTACGATGCGAGGACGATACATTTGTGGCTGAATTGGTTCGGCGATCAACAGAACGGTATGCTGCTACGATGAAAGTCAATGTGTTCGACAACGGTGGTGTGAGTCATTTTTCGCTGATCCACGATATGAGCCAGTACGCGCAGTCTTTCAGTTGTGGCCAATGCCATCGGGTGTTTCATCGCTCCCACAACTTACATCGCCACGAGAAAATCTGTGACAACAGTGTCAAGCGAGTATATCCGGGTGGTGTGTATCATAATGCACCTACTATTTTCCAGGAACTGGCCGATGAGGGTGTGATGATACCGGAAGAGGACCGTTATTTTCCCTACCGGGCGTGTTACGATTTTGAGGCCCTGTTGGAGCCCATGGACATGTTTTCAGCGAAAACGCAGTGGACACAGCGCCATATTCCTCTGAGTGTCAGTATTTCCAGCAACGTACCTGGCTATGACGCTGCTCCGGTGTGTTTCGTGTCCACGGGGGACTCCCATGAGTTGATTACCCGCATGATGGAGTATTTAGAGCAAGTCAGTGCGGCTAGTACGGAATTGTTGGTGGCCAAGTTCGAGGACGTACTGGACCAACTGGACGACCGCATTCCTGTACCCGGTGTAGCGTTCAGCGATGATGAAGAGTCCGAGTCCGAGTCCGAGTCCGAGTCCCTGCAGTCGCAGCCTCTGCAGGCGCAGGATGTCCCTTTACCGAAACCGTATGCGGAAAAACTGAAAGCCCGGTTCGTGCAGTACCTGACTCAGTTACCCGTGCTCGGATTCAATTCGGGCCGTTACGATCTGAACATGGTCAAGGAATTTCTCTACCCTTACTTGGCCCAGGCGAATACCGTCAAGTCCGTCATCAAGAAGATCAACAACCACATGGCCCTGACTACCACGTCACTGCGTTTCCTGGATGTACGGAACTATTTAGCTCCTAATTGTAGCTATGATCAGTGGGTCAAGGCCTATAACTGTGCACAAACCAAAGGGAGGTTCCCTTACACGTATATATCATCGCTCGACCGTTTGCAGGAAACACAGTTACCATCCCGGCACGCCTTCTTTGATGATTTGAAGCAAGTGGAATGTCCGGAAGACACGTACCGGGAACTACAGCAGGTATGGAACGATGAACATATGCAGACGTTGCGAGATTTCCTGATATGGTATAATAACCTAGATGTAGTTCCTTTCCTGGAAGCGGCCGAGAAAATGGTGCAACTCTTTCGTCGCCAAATGCACGTGGATATCTTTAAAGAGTGCTTAAGTTTACCGGGTCTAGCCCTTCGCCATTTGTTTCAAGAGTGTTCCACCTACTTCTCGCTGGTACAACAGAAAGATGCAGACATGCATGAATGTCTGAAGAAGAACATTGTGGGTGGCCCTAGTCTTATTTTTCACCGCTACCATGAGAAGGATGTGACTACACTGCCCAGTGGGAAACCCTGTGCCAAAATCATTGGCTTTGACGCTAATGCCCTCTACCTGTGGTCACTCGCCCAACCCATGCCCAGCGGGCATTATACGCGTTGGTTGGCGGAAGGTAAGCATTTTACACCTCAACGGTCACCTTACAAACATCTCGCCGACCAGTGGTTAGACTGGGAAGCCTATCGACGGGGAATTTATATACGACACCAGACCAACGCCACAGAGAAGCGGATAGGAGATCGTCGACTCCCCGTCGATGGGTTTGCCCTTGTACAAGGAACACCGACCGTTTTCCAGTTTTATGGCTGTTACTGGCACGGCCACGAATGCCATTTCAGCGCTGGCCGCTTCAATG